>PVIY010024983.1:0-37312 GCA_004026745.1 Myrmecophaga tridactyla
GATACAGACTGTGCAACAGGACTGGATACAAAAACTCAGAAATGGACAGCACAATACTACCTAACTGTAATATAATTATGTTAAAACACTGAATGAAGCTGCATGTGAGAATGATAGAGGGAGGAGGGCTGGGGACATAAATGAAATCAGAAAGAAAGATAGATGTTAAAGATTGAGATGGTATAATCTAGGAATGCCTTGAGTGTATAATAATAGTGAAATGTACAAGGTACAAAAAAAAAAGAACAACTATTAAGCAGTCAGGAACTGTCTGAATCAATTACTTAAAAACCTTGGAGTCCAGTAGAACACTGAACAGCATCCAGGGAAGAGCAGAAGGAAGAGGTTGGTAAATATGGTAAATACCAGTAAATTGCTCTCTTCATGTGGTGATTATAGTGTCCATATGCCCATACCCACTCTCACAGTAGGCTATAGAGGGCTCTAGCCCCTCTTGTAGCTTGCTGGTGCCAGAAAGGGACACAGAAATCCACTTTTCTGAGATCCTGGGTGGCCACATGCTGATCTCTGATCACAACTTTTGATTAATGACTTTGGATCATTAGGAGCCTGTCTCTGAGGGTGGTTCTTGTTCTGGTCTGTCTGGGACAAAGGCAGAAGAAGAGAATTAAAGATGGTACACTTCCTCAGAGCTGTGGAGGACAGTTGAAAGGCTGCATTTGCTGAGCAGTTCAATTAAATGAAGCTTTGGGGAGCTGTGGAAGAAGTTCCTGGACCTTCCTTTATTCTCCCTCCAGGACACCATTTGGTATTGGCCAGTGCTCCTTTTGTGGGTCCCTGGCCTTGTTCCCTCTGGGAAAGACTACTTGGGAAATTCCTTGCTTGAGGGATGGGAATGAAAGGGTTCTCTAGAGAAACAGAATTAGCAAGAGATATCTGTAAATATAAAATTATAAAATTTATAAAAATATCTCATGTAACCATGGGGATGTACAGTCCAAGGTATATAGGATAGGCTTCTAGCTGGCAGCTCCAAAGAAGGTCCTCAATGAACTCTCAGGAGAGGCTGGCTGGCTGAAGCAGGAAGAAGTGATGGTCTCTTCTGAATTCTCCTTAAAAGCCTACTGGTGATTAGATTAAGCATCACTCATTGCAAGGACACTCCCCTTAGCTGATTAATCAGTTGCGGATGCAGCCAATGTGATCATGATTTAAGTCCAAGAAATGTCCTCATAGCAACAGACAGGCCAGTACATGCCTGACTGGGCAACCACACACCACTGCTTGGCCAAGTTGACACATGAACCTGACAATGACAAGGGCCCCTTCCCAGTATTTGCCCTCCAGGCAAAAGCTTGAGACAAAGAAAGCAGTGTAATAAACAGTTGAAATGGATGGCATGGGACAAAGGCTTACCTGTTTTATATTCAGCAGTAAAACAACTGGTAGAAGGAGAAGTTCTGTCTCCAGGGAAATAGAGGGACATTCAAACTCCTGTGAAGAGGGGAACTCCTAAGCAACCATAAGTACAAGCACAGAATAAGAAGCAGTCCCCCCCCCCAAAACAGGGAGTAACCTGCACTTAGCATTCATCTTGGGCAGACTCCCCTAATAGGAAGGACGACACTCGAGAAAATATCTGTTGTATCATCAAACTGGTAACAAACACAAGAAACAGACTTATCAGAGAATAAATCCCAGTGTTAACATTTTAAAATATTAAAATGTACAGTGTGCAAAAGAGTACAAGAGAAACAAAGAAGCAGGAAATGTTGGCCCATCTAAAGGAAGGGGATAAAAATTCAGAAAACACCAATGAAGAAGATGAGAATGCAGACGTATCAAACAAAACTTTAAAAAATTGAAAATGCTCAAGGAGATGAAGGGAAATACAGAGAAAGAACTAAAAGATATCAGGAAAACAATGAATGAATAATATGAGAATCTTAATCAAGAGACAGAAATTTTAAAAAGGAACCAAACAGAACTACTGGAGTTGAAGATGACAGTAACTAAAAGGAGGTTTTCAAGAGCAGGCTGGAACTGGCAGAAGAAAGAATTTGTGAAATTGAAGACAATACACTTGTAATGAGTAAGTCTGAGAGATAGGAAGGAAAAAAATTGTTAAAAGCAAAAATAGCATAAGGCTCTTCTGGAACACTCAAGCATACCAATATACTCCTGATCATAGTCCCAGAAGAAGAGAGAAAGGGGTAGAAGGACTATTGAAAGAAATAATGACCGAGAATTTCCCAAACTTAGCAGAAGACATGAATATACACATCAGTGAAGCCCAGAGCACACCAAATAAGATAAACATGAAGAAAAATATACCCCACCAAATATCGATACAACTATCAAATGTAAAGGGCAAGGAGAGAGTTCTGAAAGCTGAAAGAGAAGGCAATGTGCTATGCACATGGCAGTCCCACTTAGAATGAGTGCCAGTTTCCTATAAGAAACCCTGGAGGCAAGAAGGCAGTGGGTTGAAATATATAAAGTGCTGAAAGAAAACTACCAGTGAGACGTTCTTTAAAAAGTGATGGAGCGATTAAGACATTCCCAGATCAACAAGAGCTGAGGAAGTTCATCATCATTAGATCTGCCCTACAAGCAATGCTAAAGGGAGTTCTTCAGACCGAAAGGAAAGGACACTAGATAGTGGTTCAAAGCAGCATAAAGTAATAAAGACCTCTGGTAAAGATAACCATTTGGGCAATTATAAATGTCAGTATTATTACAGTGTATTGTTTGGTATGTAATTGCACTTCCTTCCTACAGGTGCTAAAATGAAAATACATAAAAAGCAATAAAATATCTATATATTTTTGAACATATAATGTACAAGGTAAGTGATAGCAAGAACCAAAAATAAATAAATAAATAAAATAAATAAAGGTGGGAGACAGAGGAATATAAGAAAACTGCCGCCCTTCAACTAACTGGCCCCTATAGCCCAGAGGAAGTACAGCATCTACACTGCCATGGCCTGGCCCCTCTCTGGGGAGTGCGGAAACATTGGCTGCCCTTAGAGCCTTCAGAGCCTTCAGAGCTGGGCCCTTAGTTATCTGAAGTTGCTAATCAAAAGTCATTCCCACCCCTGTTCTTGGGGAAGAATATTTTTATGTCTCTTTCTGCCACTTGCAAGCTAGGTAGGAGTGGACCCCATGGCAGTTTACCACATAAAAGGGGATATTGGTCCTAGGAGTTGCCATGTGGAGAGAATAATCTACTGTTCTTTACCAGGATTTATCAGCCTCTTTCCCCTATTCTTCCAGGATAGTGTACAGTATTTTTCTCACTGCCACATTTCAAAATAGTGATTTCAGTCAGTTCCTGCCTGTTTAATAGTTGTTTTGGTGGAAGCACCGAGTCCTGGAGCTCTCTGCTCTGCCATCTTCCCACAATCTGTCTCATGACATGCTTTTATAGTAGAGTGTAGTTTGAAAAATTAAATTGTTCAGTTAAAAACAA
The DNA here is from genome assembly GCA_004026745.1 of Myrmecophaga tridactyla. Lineage (NCBI taxonomy): Eukaryota > Metazoa > Chordata > Mammalia > Pilosa > Myrmecophagidae > Myrmecophaga > Myrmecophaga tridactyla. The sequence goes on from PVIY010024983.1 coordinate 3,436, forward strand.
AGAAGATATGACATCACTAATTGTAGTTATATATTTAAATCATAGGCAGGCACTTATCTCCTGGTGATACACCTTGTTGGTTATACCTTGTTCCAGTCTATAATCATAAACTACAGTGTTTGTACATCTTTGAACTAAGAGTCAGTGTCCTAACTCTGAGAACAAAGATGCTTCTCTTTTCTGTGTTGTCACTTTGACTTTGTTACCTAGTACTTCTGTGTTTCATGCTCAAACCCCACTTCTAAATGGGCATAAAAAAGTATCAGAAATGAAAATTTAAGAACCATCTAGCACTTGAGGAAGTCTTTAAAGTTATCTGAGACACAATTTTATCTTTAAACAGTTGAAAGACAAAACTAAGAAAGGCTTATCTTGCAGATTTAATATTTCTAGAAATATTTTTATATGTTGATTAATGGAAATTGAGAACTCAGCCTGACTTCTACTTAAGACTTATTAATTCCATGAAATCAAACTTTCATTACTCAAAAGTATGAAAAGGAAATTTGATTGTTAGGAGCAAATTGATTCATTGGATCCTGACTTTTGCTTAGTGATGCTGATTTATTAAAGAATGTTTTTCTTGCAGAAGATAACAAAGTACAATTTGAAGAATTTGCAGAACTGGTGAAGAATATGCATGATGCCTCAAAGTTAGAAGGTAAGTACTGAATTATTTGAAAGTGATAAATTTATTTTTATGGAGTGGATGTTTTTTGTTTTGCTTTTTTTTTTTTTACGAAATAGCACTTATGTTTCTGCTAATTTCTGGTTAACTTGTTGGCATTGATCTGCTTATAGGCGGTTAAAACTTAGTTTTGATTAAAAGTTAAAAGCATCCATCATGAAAGAAACAAATCTTTTCCTAGGTAAAAGGGTCTACTTTAAGCTATTTTATGCCTTTCTCTCACCTGGACTTGATGGAAACTCAGCTACTGTTTTTTTTTTTTTTTCTTTACTTGACTTCCATTTTATTTAAAAGTTAAAAACACAGGACTAAACTCAAGTGAAGATAGTACTTGTGGGGTTTGAGCTTTTTTTTTGTTTGGAGAATATGTTTACAACGTAGTATATTGCTGGTAAATCATTCGAATAACCATGTGCATGACTATTTGGTCAGAGAGCACTCTAGTAAAAGAAAAATAATGCAAATAAATGTTTAAGAAAACAAATGCAGGGCCATTTCTGTGCACAAAGGAGTAGACAGTTTTTACGTTTTCAATATCTTGTCTTCCCTGGCATGTTAAAAGAGAAAAAAAATTTCTCTTTTAATTCCAGAAAGGTGTTTAATAAATTTCTGTTAAAATATAAATGTGTTACCTTGGTCAAGTAACACAATTATTAACATTAGTAATTAATAATTATTAATCTATTAATTAGATTAGCTGTATGTTGTAGGAAACAATGGTCAAAGTACAGAAGTAGAAAGGAGCATTACAAAAATAAGACAGATTTGGGTTTATGTTTCTTCCACTTACCAACTGGGTGATCTCTTCAAGTTGTTCTAGTTTCCTTATCTTTAAGATAAGAAAGTCAGTAACACCATGTTTCTCATAAGGTAGTTGTCAGGATCAAATGCAGTAACACATATAAAGCACATAACCTCGTAGTAGGCATATATTAATTGTTTGGTAAATGGTAGTTAATTTATATTTAACTTTGGATTCAGAAACCGGGCTCAGAAAGGCTGTTATTCAGGACAGGTGACTTCTTAAGGGGGAAGGAAAAAAATTGAAATTAAGCAATTAAGGAAGAGGGTGGATATGTGTGAGGTACCTGAATCTGGGGGATGGTCAAAGGGGTTAGGGATACAGAGTTGGAATCTACCAGCCAGTATAATATAAGGCCAATAACTACTGGGAAGAGTTCGGGTCACCTGAGCAGGAAAAAGTTAACATAGCAGGTCTGAGACTGCTATCTTTAGAAGAGCCTGTTGGCAAGATATATTGGCATCTGTGAACTTGGCTTTCATAATGGTCCTTCCATTGCTAACTAACAAGGCTGGTTCACTGTGCCTAGAATATTTGTTGGAGAACTTTGAGGAGCCAACAGAATAGGCATGGGATAAATAAAGTTTTATTATTTCCTTCAACACTTCAACATATACAGATATAAGGGATTGAGGTCAGATTTGATCTTGTAGCTTAAGATTTTAGAGGTGAGGCAAACAATTCTAGGTAATGATGAGGATTAAGGGTAGCCATTGGTGTGGATGAATTTGTAAAGTAAGTGAAGGCTTTTTGGAGTTAAAAGGTCAAGATGCTCTGACAGTAGGCTCATCATTGGTTCATAATGGTATATGGGGTAGGGGGAGTATTTGATCAAGGAGCCAAAATTCTGAAAGACTATGAAGGAATGATCAGAAAGTAGCAGATGATGGTGTTAGGAGAGTGGTATAGTTGAATGACAGATATGAGCCCATAGGGGAGGTTTGGGGTTTCATTGAAGGTGGAACTAAATGACCTGACAACAGCAGCAGAAAGCTAGGAAAATACTCCTCTGCTTCCTGGTCCCATGGTATGTGAAGCATGGCAAAATGAGCAGATTCAAAATGGTTGTGCAAGGAAACGGTGTTTTTGCAGGAGAACAACGTTTAAGTTTAAAGAAGCAGAGCAGATAGTGATTTCAGGTGCTGGCAAAGCTCAGATTGCCATCTGCAGCAGCCCCCCAGTAGTGGTAAGGGGATAGGAAGTAAGATAGAATCTAAAATACAAAGAAGCTGTGATTATTTTTTGCAGCTAGTTTCTGTTGGCTTTAATTAATAAGGATGGTGATAATTTATGCTATTAATATTTGAGTGCTTACTATATGCCTAACACTTTTAAATGTTTTTCATTCATTGTTTAAACTTTATATCAATCTTGTGAGGTAGATATTATTATCATGCTATTTTAGAGATAAGATTGCTATAGAAGGAGTAAGTAGTAATAATTAGTGCACAGCTAATAAGAGGTATAGCCGGAATTTGAATTCAGTTCTATACAACTTAACCACTGACTCCTTTGAGAAGACTGCAAATAAAGCAAAATTAAAGTGCTAGGGTATGGTTAAGCCCTGGTAGAATGAAGAGAAAATATGAAAATGAGCCCTTGTGAATTTTTCATTTCATGTTTTATATTTCTGATGATTCTGAAATTTATTTTGCCTTTATCAGGATGAGTTAATTTTGTTTGTTTCCATGACAAAATAACTATAATTGCAGTGAAAAAAATTCAGCTGTATGTATCATTTTGATTATGCTAGTATCAACGAAAACACGATAGAACAAAAAGTCACTGCATATTGTGCTGTTGGCCATAGAATTTGCTGAGGATTGCGTTTCTTAATTCAGGATGTGATACTAAACCATGGGCTTCCAAGTCTTTCGTGATAGCTACTGTTTTTAAAATCAGAGGTTAGTTAAATTAACAAATAACCTATTTCTATTTTTAGAGTTACAGGAAGTTGTCTCGGCTCTCAGTTTGCTTGAAGGTGACATGATAGCTGGGGAGAACTTGGAAGACTTTCTAAGAAATATTGGGATTAAGTCACCTAAAGAAGAGGTAGAGAAAATTCTTCAATCAGATTTTGTTTCTGGTAAGCATTAAGTACTACTCTCGTTTTCTTTTTTCTTTTTTCTTTGGTGGGAGCACCTATCAAGAAGGCATGCAAAGTCTATTTGGGCAAATATCTCTGGTATTTGCTTATGTTACTCTAAATATTATCATTGAAAAGGAGCTTTAGATTTAAAAATTTACTTTTTTGCAATTATGAGAATATTTTAAACAAGCAATTAGAAATTTTGTGGGAAGTGAATGCATTAAATGCATCAAAAAAAATCCTTTATCCTCAGGGATATCTTGATTTAGAGACTGAAGAATAGCTTGGGAGTTCATGTTCTGTGAGCAATTATCCTGGCTTTGCCACCTATGGTGGAGTGAAGTTACTAGACCTTGTAAGTTTCTTGGTACTTTAGTTCCCTTACATGTAGAATTAGAACTAGTAATTCTACAACCTTGTAGAGTTGTTGCAAGGTTAATGGATCCAAAATACATTGAAAATAAAGTATTCAAGAAGTATATGCAAATTGTATGTTGATTTTGAAACTATAATATAACCTTGTCCAGCAGGTCTTGTCTATCACTTCTTTCTCTTTTCCTTCCAGATGACAATATGGTGAATGTTAAAGACTGTATGAGGGCTTTGATGGACACCCAGAAGTTTTCCAGTTTTATTGGTAAGAGCTTTATGCTAAAACTGTTAAAAGGCAACAATGCAGGACAAAAGGTCATCTAGTCAAATACTATTCTGGTACTTAATCTTCTTTATAGTTATCTGTGCCAAATATTTGTTTTGTCTGTACTTGGGTGCATCCACTTATGAGGAACTTACTAAATTTTTTATTTTAAATTAAGAACTGTGATTGTATGATGAAGAAGATTGGGAAAATCACAAGATTGTGATCTTTTCTAACAATCAATTTGAGAAATCTTTATGATATTCTATTATGTTTTTTTAATGTTGTAAAATTAGATGACACAGAAATGTGGAAAATATAGTGTATTTTTCTCTTGTATATTACTATCTGGAAATATGTGTGTTAACATTTGATAAATATCCTTTTAGACTTTTTTGTTTATAACCATGAATATTTGTATATTTTGCAATTATTTAAACTGGCTCATTTAGTCTATAATATTCCATAATATGCTTTAAAAAAATTAACATATACGCCTACCTCATTTTTTTAAAACACTACACAATATTCCATTGTAGGGATGTACTATAATTTGATCCCCAACCCTTTTGATGAACATTTAGGTTATTTCCAATATTTTACTATTACAAACATTTTGATGAACACACTTGTATATATATCTTTGTGTACATGTATACAAATTATTTCTGTAGGACAAATTCTTAGAAGTAGAATTGCTGGGCCAAAATGTATGCAGATTTAAAATATTTATAACTACTATCTAATTACCCTCCTAAAGGTTTATAAAATTTCACACTTTCTTGAATAGTATTACTTTAAAAAATTCTGATAGTGAAAAAATTATTGTTGCTTTTATATGTGCATCTTTGATTACTGGTGAGACAAACATTTTTTCATCTGCTTTTGAAAGTCTTTGGTCATTATTTAATATGATTGTCTTTCTTGTATCAATTTATAAATAACTTTTTTTTATATTTTAGGGGCATTAATGTTTGTCTTATCATAGTTTTTTTCCTAGTTTTTTATTTATCTCTTGACTTCGTTTTTGGTGGGTTGCTTTTTGCCATCATCTATGCCTTATTTTGTTAATTTTGGTAATTTGTATTCTCCTAGGAAATTATTTAATTCAGGTTTTTCATTAGAATATTAGTTAATATTAGTTAATATTCTATTGAAAATTAAAAGCAGTTATAATTCTTTTGATTTTTTTGTAGTTGAAGTATTTTTTTATTTTTAAATTTGTATAATTTTTTTACTTTTTTCTTTGTTAGCTAATGTTTAATTTATTCATTCTCTTTTTAAAGCCCTAACTCATTGATTTATCTTTCAGTGTTTTATTTTTCAGACAAACAAATTATCTTTTATTTTTATTATGCCCTTTATATTGTTCCCTTATGCCCATTTTATAATTTTTTAAAATTATTCATGTACTTCTGCAGTTTTTCTTGCTGGGTATTGAGCATGTTTAAGATTATCCATCTTCCTTTTTGTAAATCTTTGATTTATCTAACAGTCTTTGATTTGTTTGGTTATTAAAACTATTTTGGGAAATTAATCATTATTTATTATGTATGGTGTTAATTTCTCAAGATTTCCAGTTGTGTTTTGATTTTCAGTTTGATCCAAGAGTTGTTTAGCAGAGAAATTTAAATTTCAAAATAATTTGTATTTCATTGATATCAATGTTTATTTCTAGTTTTATTGTATTATGGTCAGAGAATGAGGTCTGTAGTAGAGGGTTTGAATGGCTCCCTAGTTCATCAGGGATGGAGTTTCTTTGATTCTTACATTTTATTTAAAAGTCATATTTGTGTGTTCCAGGTTCATTCCACTGTTTGTCTTAGAAGTCTTTGTGATGTTCTGAAGCAGCTCATTACATAATTTTGGACAAATGTAGTACTAGAAAGTTATTGTGCAAATTCAGGGAAAATCTTCCCTTATATTCCATTCTTAGAAATATATTTAACATTTTGATTCTTCTTCCATTTAGTAGTCCTCTAGAAATGTGAAGAGAAATCTTTTGCTCCCTTACCTTTACACTAAATCATCTTTCTCTAGACTTAAATTTCTCTTCAATTTTTTTCATATGACCTATTGTTGAAACTTTTAGATAATGACTAATGAATATATCATAGAATGAAGTGGCCTATTAAATTACATTTACTTTTACATAAATAAATTAATTTAATGTTTATCCATTTCTTTTAATGAACCCTGGGAATGCCTTTTTAGAAATGCACTTTAGAAATTGAGTTCCTCTTTTTAAAATTAATGTGGGGCGTCAGTCACAGGGTTCCTGCTCCAAATGTTTGATGTTACTGGGCTTAACATGGGAAGACACTATGATGATTTACTAAACTAGATGAAGTTAGCTGACAGAGCAAAGGGTGTAGGGAAGGAAAGTGGGATGGGAGGGTTTGGAGTAGGGGAAGATTTATGAAGAAAAAAGGGAAATTTTTATTAAAATGATGAGCTCATTAACAGAATAACTAGAGAAACTTCAGATTACTTTTGTCCATAGAGGAATAGCTCACCTAAAAACCAGACATTTAACACAATAATTTTAAGAATAAAGAAAAGAGGCTATAGCAAAATATAAGAATGGAGAGTGGACTGCTCTACTTGGGGGAAATTAATTTGAGCCAAGCACCTCTAATCAGAATTCAGAACAAATCTATAACTTCCCTATACTCTGTAGGGAGGCATGTAAAAGACAGAGGAAATGTATCAGCTTGTTTTACAGAAATTCTATTTGAGGTGATGAATTAGAAACACTGTAATCTGAAGGTGTAATGATAATGCTTTAGAGTAGCAGAGATAAATTATTCTGATTAGTTCTCTTTTCTCTACAAAGAAACTGCATTTTATGGATGATAAGGCAAGTATTATATAATGAAAATTTTGAAATGTGTATTAAATATTTAATATTCAATGAATTTTAGAACTGGAAAGTGCTTTATGTAAAATAATGTAAATCAATTTGAAATAAAACTTAAATACAGAATTTGTAGATGAATTCCATTAAATAGTATCATGAACATAAATTATATACAAATAGTATTATATACAAAAGTTAAAACTCTAATAAATTTTCAAGTCCTCTAAATGCTGCTGAGATTTGGGAATGCTTTCTCTTATGAGTAAACAGGTGGATTTGCAAAAGAAAGTTTTTTGCTTTTTTCTCAGAAATAATTATATCAAAATAATTATTGTTAGGATATTAGGTGAAAATTTAAAATTAATATACAATGCTATATACAGTGTATTTAAAAATCCTTCAAAACAAAAGCCAAGATAGTTAAAGAAAATAATAGGAAGAAATATATCAGATTATTAACAGTGGATTGTCTTTGAATGGTGGAATTGAAATAATTTTTTTACTTGTTTACCAAATTTTCTTTGATGCATAAGTATTATTATAAGATAGAATTTAATTTATCATGAATGAATGCAATTTCAGAATTAGTGGCAATCAGTTGTAATTTGTCTAGACAGTGCTGTTGAATAGAACTTTCTGCATTGATGGAAATATTCTATAATTGCATGGTCCAATTTGGTAACAATTAGCCACAAATGAATATTTGGCACTTGGAATGTAGTTAATGTGACTGAGAACTATATTGTAACTTTTATTTAATTTAAATTAATTTAGATTTAAATGGTCACATGTGCTAGTGACTACCATATTGAACAGTATAGATTTAGAACCTACCAGTTTTGTTATGTTCAAAAGATTTAGATTCATGTAATGAATTACCTGTTGTATATATGTTCTGTGTATTTGTAGCTTTGAATGAGGTCATCAATACATTGGGCTGCATTAAAGGAAGTGGTCAGTCTGATAAGAACAAATATTCAGATGTGCTTGAGAACACTAATAGACTTTATTTTACTGATGATACCCTTCAAGAGATCCTGGATGAATCCTTTGTTGAGGGTAAGTTGATTGTAAAGACAACCAGCAGCTGATAATAAAAATTTCTTCTAATTGGTTAACAAGATTAAAAAAAATTTTTTAAATTTTTAATGCACTTTTATTGATATATATTATATTTTCATGTACCATGTAACCATCCAAAGTGTACAATAGGTGGTTCACAGTATCATCATGTAGCTGTGCATTCATTATCACAATCAACTTCTTTTCTTTTTTGTGAAAAATAATGTATATACAAAAAAAAAGCAATAAATGTCAAAGCACAGCACAACAATTATAGTTTAGATTTCAGAGCCTGATATGGGTTATAATTCTTTTGGATTTTTACTATTAGCTGCTCCAAGACACTGGAGACTAAAAGAAATATCAATATAATGATTCAGCAATCATACTCATTTGTTAAACTCTACCTTCTCTGTATAACTCTACCATCTCCTTTGATCTTTCTCCCACTCTTTAGGGGCACTGACTGTCTCAGTTCTTTAGATACTCTATTTTTTCTCCCACCCAAGGCTTTTACATATTCTGTTCCCTAAAATATTCCACCCTGACCCTCTTTGCCTAGTTAACATCTACTTATCTTTCTGATGAGTGTTAGGTTCCTTACGGAAGACTATCATTTTGCTAAGTCTAGGTATTTGCTCTTATTAAACCATGTTCCTTTTCTTCAGAGCGAGTATTTTACATTATAAATATCATTTCATGTTTCATGATTATTTGATTAATGTTTTTTCTTCCACTTGACCAGAAGTAAGATTGGGCAAAAGACCATGGCTCTACTTTGCTCACAATTGAATCTCTAGAACAACATAATTTTGGCTCTTAGCAGCATTTTAATAATAGCTAATATTAATAATTAATATTTAGATAATAAAATACTTACTATGGTAGGCACTGTCCCAAATATTTGATGTTGCTAGATCATATAGTTGTACATATTTATGGAATCAATGAATGATTAATTTATCTTTTTTATCTCTCTGGTCTTACATCTGATCAATTCTGCATTCATAATTTTATTCTGTAACCATGCTACTTATTAAATAAAATAATAATAATCTATACTATACATTTGTTTCCAGAGATGTTAAGATTCAGTCCCTGTTCTCAAAGAATGTACAGGAAAATTTTTGATGAAAGGGACCAAATTTTTCATTGTTGTTCTTAGTAGATGTAAAATAAATCATAGTGGAATGAATGTAGATTTAAGATGGTATCATAATTTTCTTTCCCAGTGACCCTCATGAAGGTTTAGATCTGCTGGTATAATGCACAATTTTCAAAAATAAGGAAACATATACAACTTCATTTTTGGTTTGATGGAGAAATGGAGTGATAAATGGTATAGATGAAAAATTAAAACTCCTAATAATGTTTGTGTTTTATATTTTAAACTGGCCTGGGATCAACAGGATTGTAAGTTGTGCTTTCACAAAGGTGCTTGGTTGTGCTTGGTGGAAGTGTAGGTTGAAATGCAGTCCATACTCCGTAAGCTTTCCAAGACTTGAAACCCAGTGGTAGGCTGCAGGTGACTAGAGGAACATTTACCTTTTATGTAATTGATGCATAGAAAGAGAGTTCCTCTTTCCAATTCACACAAAAGTGCAATATGAACTAGCAGGGGATCAAGAGCTTCAATCTCAAATTTTAACCTTTAATTGTTCACCTTATCAGTTGATGAAACCTTCAAAACTTCTATATGTAAAAGTCATAACTATTGTTTGAAAAGGTTACAGCTCAGTCAGTATTTAATGAACTGATTCAGATAAAATTTTAATATAACATCAACAGCTGTCATGTTTTCTATGCCATGAGATTTTCTTGTTTCAAATATTATTTGAAATAAGTGGGTCATCAGTTATAAATAGAAAATATTTTAGTCTGTTTAGCAGACATTTTGGTTCAGATAAATACTTGAGTGTTTATCTACAGTGGACTTGAGACAAATTCTTTTGCATAATTTTTACACAATAATATCTTATATATATTTATTTCTCCTTGTAGATATTAAAGAAGCTGTTCACATCTTGTCACATACTGATAATGACAGGAAAGGTATACCTAACTTGGAGAGTGGTCTGAAAAGTTTGAGTATTAATTTAACTGAGAAAGACTTCAATGAAGCCCTTAAAGGTTGTGCCGTCAGCGGTAAGCATTTTTGTCTGGAAATTCTTTGCGTTTTTCCTTATTTATGGGAAGCAGTCTTAGAGTGCATGTATAAGGCTTAGAGGCTAAAGAAAGTCATCCTTCTACTGGAGGTCTAGGTACAAATTAGGGACAAAATAGTCTACTAATTTAAATATTTATTGACCATATCTAACTATTCATACTCATTTGACTACTATATATGCTCACTTAAATAATTATCATTCATTACTTATAAGCATGGATAGGGAAGCCCCATACATTATATAATGAAGCAAAGATATGACATCAGCTTCATTTTGATATGTAATCTTTCTTTGGAGGATATCCACTTTTATCTGTCCTTTTATAGTACCTGTCCCGTTTTTTTAACCAAATGAAATACGTGAAGACTCACCACAATTTAAAAGAATATTTATTTACTTACAGTCATTGTTCCCAGGTGGGCCCATATTTGCTTTTGTTTTCCATCTTTGATTTTATGTAATACGTACTTGATGCTCTTTCTTATATACATCCATTCTTAGAAGTCAGATCATATGGGAATACTTCTAAAAGTTACTGAATTTCACTGGTTTTAGGTAATTGCTTCAGTTAACATATGCTTCTTTGCATATGCAGGTATACTATAGAGCATCCCTATCATTCTCATATGGTGTGATTTTTTTTCTTCTGTGAAACTCACAATATTTATAATTAGTTTATCCTTTTGCTATTTTCATACATAGTTAATCAATAGCCGTGGCAGTTCCTTCTCAGAGTTTTCCAGCTTTAAGGTAGGCAAGTCCTTGCTTTTCTACCCTGTCCCCAACACACCTAGCAAACCCAGGTACATAGAGAAGTTCTATACTAGTTCACAGACTAAATTAGCCACAGTGGCACATCAGCTCTACAGAGAATAAATGATTATAGCTACTACTTAGTGTATGATTGTGGTAGTTAGATTCAGTTGTCACCTTGGCCAGGTGAAGGTACCTAGTTCTGTTGCTGTGGACATAAGACAATGATATGTGAACCTCACTTGTTGCTCATTACATCTACAGTCAACTAGGAGGCATGCCTGCTACAGTGAATGATGTTTGATTTAATTGGCTGGTGCTTAAATGAGAGAGCTCAACATAGCACAGCCCAAGCAGCTCAGCATACCTCATCTCAGCACTTGCAGCTCAGTCCAGGCCTTTGGAGATGCAGAAAGAAATCACCCTGGGGAAAGTTGTTGGAACTCAGAGGCCTGGAGAGAAGGCCAGTAGAGATCACCCTGTGCCTTCCTGTGTAAGAAAGAACCTCAGTTGGAAGTTAGCTGCCTTTCCTCTGAAGAACTAATGAAATAAATCCCCTTTTATTAAAAGCCAATCCGTCTCTGGTGTGTTGCATTCCGGCAGCTAGCAAACCAGAACAGACTTTGGTACCAGGAGTGGGTTGCTGCTGCGGTTTGCAAATACCAGATATGTTGGAATGGTTTTTTTGGTGGCTAAGGGGAAGATTTTGGAGGAACTGTGAAGAGAATGATGGAGAAGTCCTGGAGTGCTTGAAGAGACTGTTGGTGTAAATGGAACCACTGCCAATCTGGACAAAGGGGGACACAAAAGGACAAATTGGAGTTTGCAGAGTGAGAACCATGGAAGCTTGTGTCTGAAGCCAAGAAACCTTGGCCAGGAGAGTGGACCCACCCATATACATGGAGAGGGTGAGTTTGCCCTGAGGGCAGAGGGTGAGTTTCCTATCTCATTGCAGTGGAAGAGCTGTGCCACCTCAGGCCTTTGAGAAGGTACGGCATGCTCCTTGGGGACTGGGGAGAGCCTGGCTGCCACCACATGGAGGGGTTGAGCGTGTGCCCCAGAAATGGCAGAGAGCCCAGGTGTGGCCCTGATGCCTGGAGAGAATGGAGCTGAGAAGAAGTTGGTCTCAATGTTCTCCAAGGTTGATCTGGAAAGAGGCAGGCCACTGCATAGGCCCTTGGAAAGGCTGGAACTGCCGCTTTCTAAAGCTGAAGGATAAATGACTTTCAGACTTTGAAATCCAATGGAGTTTGCCCTGCAGGTTTTCAGAACTGTTTGGGTCTTGTGACTCTTGTGTTCTTTCCACTTTCTCCCTATGGAAATGAAAGGCTGTATTCTGTGAATGCCCTCCTTTGCATATTGGCACCAGATAACTTGTTCTGAGATTCATAGTCCACAGCCAGAAGAGAATTTTTTGCACTTTTATATTGTTTAAGGTGATGCATGTAGTTGCCAAGTTGACAAGGGGTGGACATGTGGTAGTTAGGTTCAGGTGTCAACTTGACCAAGTGAAGGTACTTAGTTCTGTTGCTGTGGACATGAGCCAATGGCATGTGAACCTCATCTGTTGCCTCTTACCACAAGATCTTGAAGATGCTTCCCTACATTTTTCTCTAGGAGTTTTATGGTTCTGGTTTTTATATTTAGGTCTTCAATCCATTTTGAGTTAAATTTTTGCATGAGATAGGGGCCCTCTTTAATTGTTTTAGTTATGGATATCTATGGCATTGAAGAGACTGCCCTGTCCCAGTTGAGTTAACTTGGAAGAATTGTCAAAAATCAGTTTTCCATAGATGGGAGGTTCTATTTTTGAACTCTCTATCCAACTTCATTGGTCAATATGTCTAGCTTTATGCTAATATCATGATGTTTTTATGCCTGTGAAGCCATCTGGTCCTGGACTTTTCTTTGTTCCGAGGTTTTTAATGACTGTTTCAACTTCTTTACTTGTGATTGATTTGTCGAGATCTTCTATTTCTTCTGGAATTGGTTTGGGTTATTTGTGTGTTTCCAGAAAATTGCCATTTCATCTCAGTTGTTTAATTTGTTGGCATATAGTTGTTTATTGTATCCTCTTATGATCTGCTCTAGTTTGGTAGCTGCTGGAATGCAATACACCAGAAACAGAATGGCTTTTAAAAGGGGGGATTTTAATAAGTTGCAAGTTAACAGTTTTTAGGCTGTGGAAATGTCTCAATTAAAACAAGTCTATAGAAATGTCCAGTCTAAGGCATCCAAGGAAAATGCCTTGATTCAAGAAGGCCAGTGAAATTCAGGGTTTCTCTGTCATCTGGAAAGGCACATGGCAAATGTGGTCAGGGTCTGTCTCTTGGATAGAAGGAGTACATGGAGAACACAGTGTCGTCTGCTAGCTTTCTCCCCAGCTCCCTGGATTTTCCTTCTTCATCTCCAAAAGTCACTGGCTCATAGATTCTCTGCTTCTCGGTTCTACAGCATTCTCTGTTGCAGGTTTTTCGTGGCTCTGTCGTTCTTCTCTGCTCTCTCCAAATCTCCCGGCTTTCTCTCTTGTCATTCTCTAGCTTTTTCCAAAGTGCTTCTTCTTTTAAAAGATTCCAGTAAAACCAATCAAGACCCACCTGGAATGGGTGGAGACACGTCTCCACCTATCAAGTTTAATTCCCACACTGATTGAGTCACATCTCCAGGGAGATAATCTAATTAAAGTTTCAAACATACAGTACCGAATAGGGATTAGAAGATATGGCTACATTTACAAAATGGGATTAAGATTAAAACATGGCTTTTCTAGGGTACATACATCCTTTCAAACCAGTGCATGATCTTTTTATTTCTGTGGGGTCAGTAATAATGTCTCCTCTCTCATTTCTGATTTTATTTATTTGTGTCTTTTCTCTTTTTATCTTTGTCAGTTTAGTTAAGGGCTTGTCAATTTTATTGGACTTCTCAAGGCACCAACTTCTTGTTTTATTGATTGTGCCTTTTTTTTTGTTCTCAATTTCATTTATTTCTGTCCTAATCTTTGTTATTTCCTTCTTTCTCCTTGCTTTGGGTTTAGTTTGCTGTTCTTTCTTTAGTTCCTCCAGGTGTGTAGTTAGGTCTTTGATTTTAGCTCTTTCTTCTTTTTAAATGCATTTAGGACTATAAATTTCCCTCTCAGCACTACCTTTGCTGCATCCATAAGTTTTTTTTTTCCAGTTGGGCCGGCACCAGTTATTGAACCCAGGTCTGCAGCATTTCAGGCGAGAACTCTGCCCCTTAAGTTTTGATGTGTTGTGTTCCTGTTTTAATTCATCTTGAGATATCTGCTGTTTTTTATTTAATTGCAATTTCTTCTTTGATTCGTGGACTGTTTAAGGGTAGATTGTTTAACCTCTGTAAATTTGTGCATTTTCCAGTCATCTGCCTATTGTTGATTCCACATTTGCTTTGTATAATTTTGTTCTTTTAAAATATTAAGACCTGTTTTGTGACCCAACATGTAGTCTATCCTGGAGAATGATCCATGAGTACTTCAGAAGAATCCTGCTATCTTTGGGTATATTGTTTTGTGTATGTTTGTTAGGTCTAGTTCATTTATCAAATTATTCAAGTTCTCTATTGCCATATTGATCCTCTGTCCATATGTTCTATCTTTTTAAAAAATATTTTTATTGTCAAACCTTAACAAATAAACATACAAACATTCTTGATGTACAAATATTCTACTCATGGTATAGAATCAGTGGCTCACAATATCATCACATAGTTGTATATTCATCACCACGATCATGTTTTTCAACATTTGCATCTCTCCAGCAAAAGAAATAAAAAAGAAAAAACTCATGCGTATCACACCCCTCCCTCTCATTGACCCCTAGTATTTCAATCTACTCAATTTATTTTACTCTTTGTTCTCCCTATTGTTTATTTTTATCCATTTTTTTACTTATCTGTCCATACCCTAGATAAAAGGAGCATCAGACACAAGGTTTTCATAATCACCTAGTCACATTGTAAAAACTCTACAGTCATCTTCAAGAAACATGGCTACTGGAACACAGCTGTACAGTTTCAGGTACTTCTCTCTAGCCACTCCAATATACCATAAACTAAAAAAAGAATATCTATATAATGCGTAAGAATAACCTCCAGGATAACCTCTTGACTCTGCTTGAAATCTCTCAGCCACTGACACTTTATTTTGTCTTATTTCTCTCTTTCCCTTTTTGGTTGAGAAGGTTTTCTCAATACCTTGATGCCAAGTTCTAGCTCATCCCAGGATTTCTATCACACCTTGCCAGGAATGTTTACACCCCTGGGAGTCATGTCCGGCATAGAGGGGAAGAGCAGTGAGTTCACTTGCAATGTTGGCGTAGAGAGCGAGAGAGGCCACATCTGAGCAACAAAAGAAGGTTCTTTGGGAGTGACTCTGAGGACTAATTCTAAGTAGGATTAGCCTATCCTTTGCAGGGTTGTTTCATAGGGCTGAACCCCAAGATCGAGGGCTCAGCCTATTGATTTGGTTGTCCTTACTGCTTGAGAGAGTATCAGGAGCTCTCCAAATGGGGAAATTGAATATTTCCCCCTTTCTCCTCATTCATCCAAGGGGACTTTGCAAATACTTATTTATTTACTGTTCAAATCACTCTGGGATTTATGGGGGCATCACACTAACCTGGACAAACCAAAAAAATCTCATGCCCTATTCAAGGTTCCATGTATTTATGGTGTTTAATTAAAGTGACCATACAAGTTAAATTAGAAAATGCACTAGTCAAAACATAAATTTTATACTAAATAAACATTTCTTGCTTTACTCTCAAACAGAAGTTGAAATTTTAAAATATGGGTGACCATCTATTTTTAACACCCTGCAATACTGACATTCTTTTGTTCTTCCTCATACAAAAACACTTTTAATTTGTACATTTAATCACCATCATTGTACACTCTAAGCATTCCTAAATTATGCCATCTCAGTCTTTATTGTCTCTCTTTCCTTCCAATTTCATATGTGCTCCAAGCCCTTCTCCCTCTATCATTCTCACATTCACCTTCATTCAGTGTACTTAGATTATTGTTTCACAATCATGTATTATTGTGCTATCCACTTCTGAATTTTTACTATCAGTCCTGTTGCACAATCTGCATCCCTTCAGCACCAATTACCCAATCTCTACCCTATTTCTAACTCCTGATAACCTGTGTATATGTTCTATCTTTTGAATTTTGGGGTACCCTGGTTAGGTTCATATACATTTGTGATTGTTATTTCTTCTTAGTGGATTGCCCTTTTTATTAATGTATAATTGCCTACTTTGTATCTTATATCAGTTTTGCATTTAAAGTCTGTGGACAGCATATGGATGGCTTCTATGTTTTTTTTAAATCCATTCTGCTAGAATATGTGTTTTGGGGAGTTTATTCCATTAACATTCAATATTATTACTGTAATGAAGTATTTAGTTCAATCATTTTATTCTTTTATTTTTATATGTCATATCTTATTTTTGTCTCTCTTTTTACCCCTTTAGTTATCCTTACTGACAATCTTCATTTCTATACTCTCCTCCAAGCCGCTCTCTCCTTCCCTTTCACCCTGCAGGACTCCCTTTAGTATTTCCTGTAGGGCATGTCTCTTCTTAACAAATGTTTTCAGCTTCCACTTATCTGTGAATGTCTTAAATTCACCCTCATTTTTGAAGAACATCTTTGCCAGATGGAGAAGTTTTGGCTGGTGTGTAATTTTGCAAGCTTCCAGAAAGCCGATATACCTGAACTGAAACAACTTCTAAAAAGGGAAATTTAATAAGTCACAAGTTTACAGTTCTAAGCCTATAAAAATGTCCAAACTAAAGCATCTAGGGAAAGATACCTTAATTCAAGGAAGGGCAATGGGTGAGGAATACCTCTGTCAGCTGTGCAACCACATGGCTGGCATTTGTTGGTCCCTTGCTCTTGGGCTTCTGTTCTAGTTTGCTAGCTGCCGGAATGCAATTACCAGAAACAGAATGGCTTTTAAAAGGGGGAATTTATTACATTACGAGGTTACATGTTCTAAGGCTGTGAAAATGTCCAAATTAAAGCAAGTCTATAGAAATGTCCAATCTAAGGCATTCAGGGAAAGATATGTTGGTTCACGAAGGCCAATGACATTCAGGATCTCTCTCTCAAATGGAAAGGCACAAGGCAGACATGGTGGCATCTGCTAGCTTTCTCTCCCAGCTACTTGTTTCATGAAGCTCTTCTGGAGGTGTTTTCCTTCTGCATTTCCAAAGGTCTCTGGCTGCACTCGCTCTGTGTTTTTTCCAAAATGGTTCTCTCATAAAGGGCTCCAGTAAGTAACCCCACCTTGAGTGGGGAGAGACACATCTCCATTGAAATCATGTAATCAAAAGTTACCACCCAGAACTGGGCGGGTCACATCTCCATGGATAATCAAAAAACTCCTACCCAGCAATATTGAATGAGATTAAAGGACGTGTTTTTCTGGGGTCCACAAATTCAAACCAGCACATTCTCTGTTCCTGTGGGTGCTCCTCACCTAGCTTCTCTGGGCTAGCTTACATCTCTTGCCTTCCTGTGGCTCTGTCCAGGTTCTGGCTTGCTTAACATCTCATGGCAATGTTTGCTGGACTTCAAGCTTCGTGTCAGCTCTTTTTCTGTGTCAGCTTTGTTGCTTCTGTTGGCTCTCTCTCTGTCAGCTCTGAGGTTTTGCCATTTCTGTCATTTTGTCCTTTCTAACTCCAAAACGTTTCTTCTTTTAAAGAATTCCAGTAAACTAATTAAGATCCACCTGGAATGAGTGGAGTCACATCTCCATCTAATCAAAAGATCACACCCACAATTGGGCGTGTCACAACTCTGTGGAAATAATCTAATCAAAAGTTTCCAACCTACAGTATTGAATTAGGATTAAAAGAAATGGCTGTTTCCACAAGATTGAATCAGAATTAAAACTGACTTTTCTGGGGTACCTAACATTTTCAAACCGGCACAGCTGGCAATTTTTCTCTCTTAGCATCTTGAATATATCATACCACTACCTTCTCATCTCCATAATTTCTAATGAGAAATCAGCTCGTAGTCTTATTCGGCATCCCTCCTATGTTATGAATAATTTTCTCTTGCTGCATTCAAGATTCTCTCTTTGTTGTTGATATTTGACATTTTGATTAGCATATATTTTGGAGTTGGTCTATTTGGATTTATTTGGTTTGGGGTGTGTTGCACTTCTTGGATTAGGTTATCTATGCCTTTCATAAAAATTGGGAAGATCTTGACCATTATTTCCTCAAATATACCTCTGCCCCTTTTTTCTTCTTCTGGGACACCCATGATATGAATGTTCTTTCATTTGATGTTGTCAATCAGTTCCCAAAGATCCTACTCAATTTTTTCCATTCTCTTTTCAATCTGGTCTTTGTTCAAATTTGGATGCTCTTTCTTTTCTAGCTTGCTGATCCTATCTTCTGCCTGATTAAAATCTGCTGTTTTATGCTTCTAATGTGTTTTTAACTTCATGTATTTATGACTTTCCTTCCCATAAGATCTTTTATTTTTCTTTGCTTTCTTTAAAATTCTTCCTTATGCTCATCTAGTGTCTTCTTAATATCTTCTGTCTCTTTATCCATCTTGTTGAATTTGTTTAGGAGATCTGTTTGAATATCTTTGATTAGTTTTTCCAGATTGTATATCTCTGATTTTTTGATTTGCTCCTTTCACTGTGCCATATCTTCCTGTTTCTTAATATGGTTTATTAATTTTTGCTGATGTTCAGGCATCAGATTATCTTGGTGAGTTGCCTCCGAAGTTTGGATTCTTTCTCTTGTCAAAGCTTTTGTTGTTGTTTGGATATGTATTAATGCTCTTTATTGACACTTGGTTCAACATTATTTCTCAACTAGGGCATGGACAGGGACACATGAAGGGGAAGCATACTAGCTCCATAGGACCCCAGGGAGAAGGTCAGATAAAAATGCCCAAAGCATTTTAATTTTGTTCCCCAAGGGTGCACTTTCCTGGCCTATGCAGAATATGTCTGTCTTCACCCAAAAGCCTTTTAGATGTCTTCCTGGAGGTGTGCTTTCCTTGCCTTTGAGCAGATGGCTCTTTGGCAACCTATTCCCTTCAACCCTCAGGAAGCAGGGATTCTTAGCTGTAGCCTCCAGACCATGGTGTAGTAGAGCCGGGCAGTACTGGTTTAACTACTGGTGGTTCCAGCAGTGCAAATTTACCTGCCAAAAGCTGGCACAGTGGTAGTTTATGTCCCAACCTGTTCTTGGGAGAGTGGACCACCACTGCCCTTTCAGTCGAGATGCCCACCCTTCAGAGACTGGTGAACCAGATGTTTTCTATCCTGAGAGTGGGGAATGGGCACCTGGAGCCAAGCTTTGGGGGGTTACTCAGTTTCTCTCACCATAGCTCCCCATCTCTTCATTCTACACTTTCCTGGGTGTTTAGAACACTTCCACTGATCTTGACAGTCCAAGATTTGTTGTTGCTGACAGTTTCTGCCTGACTCTTAGTAGTTTTTCTGGGAGAGAAGTGAGCCTAGCCTCTCCATAATCTTTCATTTTAACTGATTTTAGCTTATTTTTTTTAACTTTTTTATTGCATAATATAACATATATACAAAGCTAAAAAAGAAAAAAGCAATAGTTTTCAAAGTGCTCTTCAACAAGTAGTTACAGGACAGATCCCAGAGTTTGTCATGGGCTACCATACCATCCTCTCATCCAAACATTGGAGATTGGAAGGAATAAATAATTTTTTTTTACTATCACAAGCCGCTTTTTTTCTTTTTTGTGAAAAATAACATATATACAAAAAGCAATAAATTTCAAAGCACATTGCAACAATTAGTTGTAGAACAGATTTCAGAGTTTGGTATGGGTTACAATTCCACAATTTTAGATTTTTAATTCTAACTGCTCTAAGATACTGGAGATTAAAGGAGATATCAATATAATGATTCAGCAATCATACTCATTTGTTAAACCCTACCTTCTCTGTATAACTCCCATTCTGTAGGGTTATTTGGGCTATGCCCATTCTAACTTTTTCATGTTGGAAGGGGCTGTCAGTAATATGGGATAACAAGATAGAGCTAGCTGATGATCTGGAGAGGCTGGGCCCTCTAGGTTTCAGGACTTATCTGGTACAGGAACCCATCTGGAGCTTGTAGGTTTCTGGAAAGTTACCGTAGTGCATGGAACCTTTGTAGAATCTTATATATGCCCTAGATATTCTATAGGCTAGGCTGGAATGATTTTGGCTGTGGTTTGGCAAGTTATGATAGGTAGCAATGTCTAACTGAAACTGGCATAAGAGCAACCTCCAGAGTAGCCTCTCAACTCTATTTGAGCTCTCTCAGCTACTGATACCTTATTAGTTACACTTCTTTTCCCCCTTTTGGTCAGGATGGCATTGTTGATCCCATGGTTCCATGGCTGGACTCATCCCTGAGAACATCTCCCATGCTTCCAGGGAGAGTTTCACCCCTGGATGGCATGTCCCATGTAGTGGTGGGTAGGGCAATGATTTCAGTTGCAGAGTAGGGCTTAGAGAGAGAGAGGCCACATCCGAGCAATAAAAGAGGTTGTACAGAAGTAACTCTTAGGCATCCTTGTAGGTAGGCTAAGCTTCTTTGCTATATACATAAGCTTCTCAAGAGCAAACCTCAATCTCATGAGGGCTCATCCTATTGGTTTGAGTGTCCCTACTATTTGACACAGTATCAGGATTTTCCCAAGTGGTAAAGTTTAATAATTCCATATTTTTTCTCTCATCCCTCAGGGGATTTTGCCAATACTTTTTTATCTCACTTTTTTTATTGTATAATATAACATATATAAGCAAAGAAAGAAAAAAGCAATGTTTTTCAAAGCAGTTTTCAACAAGTGGTTACAGGACAGATCCCAGAATTTGTCATGGGCTATCATTTGATCCTCTCAGATTTTTCCTTCTAGCTGCTCCAAAATATAGGAGGCTAGAAGGAATAATTTTTTTTTTATCATTACAATCAACTTTTTTTTTTGTGAAAAATAGCATATATAAAAAAGCAATAAATTTCAAAACACAGCACCACAATTAGTTATAGAACATATTTCAGAGTTTGGCATGGGTTACAATTCAACAATTTTAGCATTTTACTTCTAGCTGCTCCAAGTTACTGGAGACTAAAAGAGATATCAATATAATGATTCAGCAATCATATTCATTTGTTAAATCCTATCTTCTCTGTGTAAGTCCACCATCACCTTTGATCTTTCTATCCCTCTCTTTAAGGATGTTTGGGCTATGGCCATTCTAACTTTTTCATGTTGGAAGGGTCTGTCAATAAATGAGGTAGGAGATGTAACTATCTGATATTCTGGAGAGGCTGGGCCCTCTAGGTTTCAGGACTTATCTGGTCCAGGACCCATCTGGAGGTTGTAGGTTTCTGAAAAGTTACCCAGTGCATGGAACCCTTGTGGAATATTATATATTGCCCTAGGTGTTCTTTAGGATTGGCTGGAATAGTCCTGGTTGGGGTTTGGCAAGTTATGATAGGTAGCAATGTCTAACTGAAGCTTACATAACAGCAACCTCCAGAGTAGCCTCCTGATTCCATTTGAATATCTCTGCCACTGATAACTTTATTAGTTACACTTATTTTCCCCCTTTTGGTCAGGATGAAATTGTTGATCCCATGGTTCCAGGGCCAGACTCATCCCTGGGAGTTATCTCCTACACCTTCAGGGAGACTTTCACCCCAGGATGTCATGTCCCACATGGGGGGGGGGCGGGGCAGAGATTTCAGTTGCAGAGTTGGGCTTAGAGAGAGTGAGGCCACATCTGAGCAACAAAAGAGTTCCTCCAGAAGTAACTCTTAAGCATACCCATGGGTAGGCTAAGCTTCTCTGCTACCTACATAACCTTCACAAGAGTAAATCTCAAGATCAAGGGGTTGACCTATCGATTTTGGTGTCCCTATAGTTGGACACAGTATCAGGGGATTCCCTGATGGTAAGATTTAATGGTTCCATATTTTTTTCTCCCCTCCCTCAAGGGACTTTGCCAATACTCTTTTATTATTTGATTAATGTTCTAGTTTACTAGCTGCTGGAATGCAACACACCAGAGACGGATTGGCTTTTAATAAAAGGGGATTTATTTCATTAGTTCTTCAGAGGAAAGGTAGCAGACTTTCAACTGAGGTTCTTTCTTACATGGGAAGGCACAGGGTGATATCTGCTTGCCTTCTTTCCAGGCCTCTGAGTTCCAACAACTTTCCCCAGGGTGATTTCTTTCTGCATCTCCAAAGGCCTGGGCTGAGCTGCAAGTACTGAACGAGGTATGCTGAGCTGCTTGGGCTGTGCTACGTTGAGCTCTCTCATTTAAGCACCAACCAATTAAATCAAACATCAGTCATTGCAGCAGGCACACCTCCTAGCCGACTGCAGATGGAATGAGCAACAGATGAGGTTCACGTACCATTGGCTCATGTCCACAGCAACAGAACTAGGTACCTTCACCTGGCCAAGTTGACACCTGACCCTAACTCCACAATTAATATACTGTATAATGTATCCAGGCATTACATTAAGCTATTCAGGATTAAAGGACCTCTTTCTTATCCTGGCATCCCTGTATTTCAATTGTTTAAATGAACTATACAGATACGTTGAGTCCAGACCAAGTAAACTTTTCTTCCTTTGGTCTCAAAGAATATGTGTGGTTCTAAAATATAGACAATGCATTCCTTACCCCTGTGTTCTGAATTACTTTAATCCTGACCTGATCGGCTTCATTCTTATCTTTAAATACTGGGTTATATATATATATACCATTAACCATCTCTAGCTTGTATATATGTGTGTGTATATGTATATATATATATATAATAGCCTCTCAAAATCCAGAAATAATAATTACCACTCTGAACTAAATGTGTCTGCTATAAAAGCTTACAGTCTAGGCCCCTGTTTTCTTATAAGCATTTTCTAAAGGAGACCACCATACCATAATTATTCTTTCATTTCTGACTTATTTTGCCTCACTAAATGTCCCAGATGTGCATTTGCATTGTTGTATGCCTCATGGATTTGTTCCTTTTTGTAGCAACACAACATTTGATCATATGTATACACCATCATTTGCCAATCTACTTCTCAGTCAGTGCATCCTTCAGTCACCTGCATTCATCAGGCATCATGTATAATGTCCAAAGACCACAGTACATCAACACTCTCAATTTTAGTTAATTTTATTGTTCCCAAGAGGAAGATAACTAATAAACACGCCCTCACCAAATAGGAAATCTATAGCTCCTAATGTCCCTCCCCCCATGATTTACCTCTGCTGTTGCTGTGGTAGTGCTGATGTCTTCCTATTAAACATAGCCCATAGCATGCAATAGCAGTTTTCCCCCTGTATTAAGTCCCTCTGGACTTCAATATTTTTTGCCCATGAATCATACCTTTGAAGTAGTTCTTGCAAGAACTTATTTAAATTTCTAGTGTTAATTAGTGGGACACATAGGTCTATAGAATCCCTTTCAATCCTTCATCTTCAATGTGGTAATATTACTTATAGACCGTCTAGAGAACCGCCTTCACTTCTATCTATTCCCTTACATTGGAGTTCAACTTCATTAACTAACCATCTCTAACTTGTATGTATCTCTGAGTCCCATGATTTCTGTATTATGAGACTCTGATTTTACCTTTATCATAGTCACAAAAGTGGAATCATACATTATCTGTCCTTTTGTGTCTTATCTCTATTTTGTTCAGCATTATGTCCTCAAGGCTCATCTATCTTGTCATGTGCTTCCGGATGTCATTTCATCTTACTGTTGCATAATATTTCATTGCATGTATATACCACATTTTGTTAATCCACTCATCTGTTGATGAGCATTTGGTTTGTTTCCATCTTTTGGTCATTGTGAATAATGCTGCTGTGAACATTGGTGTGTGAATGTCTGTTTGTGTCATTGCTTTCAGCTTTTCTGGGTATATACCAAGTAGTGCTATTGCTGGGCATTGGACAACTTGATATTTAGTTTCCTAAGGAACCGCCAAACAGTCTTCCATAGTGACTTTATACATTCCCACCAGCGGAGCATAAGTGTCCCAAATTTTCCACATACTCTCCAACATTTATAGTTTCCTGTTTGTTTAATAGCAGCCATTCTTATAGGTGTGAGGTGGTATCTCATTGTAGTCTTGATCTGCACTTCCTTTATAGCTGGTGAAAATGAGCATCTCTTCACGTGCTTTTTAGCCATCTGTATTTGCTTTTCAGAAAAATTCCTATTCGTATCTTTAGCGCATTTTATAATTGTGTTGTTTGTTCATTTGTTTTTCAGTTGTATGATTTCTTTATACATACAGGGTGTCAAACTTTTATCTGATATGTGATTTCCAAATATTTTCTCCCACTAAGTTGGCTGCCTCTTCACCTTTTTTGACAGTCTTTTGAGGCACAAAAACATTTGATTTTGAGGAGTTCCCATTTATCTATTTTTTCCTTTTGTTGCTTGTGCTTTGGGTGTACATTTTAGGAAGCTACCTTGTATTAGTAGGTTTTGAAAGTTTTATGACACTGGTTCTAATATTTAGGTGTTTGATCCACTTTGAGTTAATTTTCATATAGGGTGTAGGTTTAGAGTTCTCTGTCATTCTTTGGGCTATTGCTACCCAGTTCTCCTATGCCCATTTATTGAAAGAACTATTTTGTCCTGTCAAATCAGTGGATTTAGGGGCCTTGTCGAATACCAGTTGACCATAGATTTGGTGGTCTTTTTCTGCACTCTAAATTTGATTCCATTGGTTAATACTTCTAGCTTTGTGTCAGTACCATGCTCTTTTTTTTTTTAAAGAAGTCTTTTTTTTTTTAATTTGCATATGGGCAGGAAGCACCAGGGATCAAACTCCAGACCTCCAGCACGGCAGGTCGGAGCTCTGCCTGCTGAGCCACGGCAGCCACCCAGTACCATGCTCTTTTGACCACTGTGGTTTTATAATAGGTTTTAAAGTCAGGGAATGTTAATTCTCCCACTTCGTTCTTCTTTTTCAGGATGCTTTTAGCTGTTCAGGGTATCTTTCCCTTCCAGATGAATTTGGTGACTAGTTTTTCCAAGTCTTCAAAGTAGGTTTTTGGAATTTTGATTTGTACTGCATTAAATCCATAGATCAATTTGGGTAGAATTGGCATCTTAACTATATTTAACCTTCCTATCCATGAGCAGGAAATGTCTTTCCACCTATTTAGATCTTCTTTGATTTATTTTACCAATGTTACATAGTTTTCTGTGCACAAGTCCTTTATTGTCCTTACCCAAGTTCATTCCTAAGTACTTGATTCTTTTAGTTGCCATTTTGAATAGGATTTTTCCTTAACTGACTTCTCAGTTAGGTCATTGCTTGTGTATTGAGATGTTACTGATTTTTGCACATTAATTTTATATCCTGCCACCTTGCTGAATTTATTAGCTCAAGTAACTTTGCTGTAGATTTCTCAGGATTTTCCAAGTATAGTATCATGTCATCTATAAATAATGAAAGTTTTACGTCTTCCTTTCCAATTAGGATTTCTTTTATTTCTGTGTCCTGCTTGATTGCTCTAGCTAGTACTTCTAGAACAGTGTTGAATAATAGTAGTGACAGTGGGCATCTTTGCACCATTCCTGATCTTAGGGGAAAGCTTTCAGTCTCTCTCCATTGATGATAATCCTGGCTATTGGATTTTCATATACTCCCTTTATCATATTGAAGAAGTTACCTTTGATTCTTATCTTCTGAAGTGTTTTTATCAGGAAAGGACGTTAAATTTTATTGGATGCTTTTTCCACCTCAATTGAGATGATCATGTGATTTTTCCCTTTCAATTTGTTAATGTGCTGTTTTACATTAATTGATTTTCTTGTGTTGAACCATCCTTGCATTCCTGGTATAAACCCCACTTGGTCATGGTGTATAATTCTTTTAATGAGATGTTGGATTTGATTTGCTAATATTTTGTTGAGAATTTTTGCGTCTATGTTCATTAGGGAGATTGGACTGTAGTTTTCCTTTCTTATAGCATCTCTACCCAGATTTGGTTTTAAAATTATATTAGCAAAAAAAAAAAAACAAAAAAGAAAAAATTCTATCAGCTTTATAAAATGAGTTAGGTAGAGTTCCTTTTCCCTCAGTTTTTTGGAAAAGTTTAAGGAGAATTGGTGTTCTTTTTGGAATGTTTGATAAAATTCCCCTGTGAAGCCATCTGGCCCTGGGCTTTTCTTTGTAGGAATATTTTTGATCTCTGACTGAAATTTTTTTTAATTGTGATTAGTTTGTTGAGATCTTCTATTTTTTCTTGAGTCAGTGTAGCTTGTTTGTGTTTCCAGGAATTTGTCCATTTCATCTAAAGTTTTCTAGTTTGTTGGCATATAATTGTTCATAGTATCCTCTTATGATTTCTTTTATTTCTTCAGGGTCTGAGGTAACACACCCCTTCTCATTTCTGATTTTGTTTATTTGCATCTTCTCTCTTTTTTTTTTGTCAGTCTTGCAAGTGGCCCATGAATTTTGTTGATTTTCTCAAAGAACTAACTTTTGGTTTTATTGATTCTTTCTATTTTTCTTTTGTTCTCCAATTCATTTAACTCTGCTTTAATCTTTGTTATTTCCCTTCTTCTATTTGCTTTGTGGTTAGTTTGCTGTTCTTTTCAAGTTCCTGCAGGTGAGCAGTTAATCCTTGATTTTTGCTCTTTCTTATTTTTTAATATAGGCATTTAGGGCAATAAATTTCCCTCTTAGCACAGCCTTTGTCACATCCCATAAGTTCTGATATGTTGTATTCTAATTTTCATTTGTCTCCAGATAGCTACTGATTTTTCTAGCAATTTCTTCTTTGACCCACTGGTTGTTTAAAAGTGTGTTATTTAATCTCCATATATTTGTGAATGTTCTCATTCTTTGGTGGTTATTGAGATTCAGCTCCATTCCATTGTAATCATAGAAAGTGCTTTGAATAATTTCTGTGTTTTTAAATTTATAAAGACCTGTTTTGTGCCCCAGCATATGCTCTATCCTGGAGAATGTTCCATGAGTGCCAGAGAAGAATGTATATCCTGGTGTTTTGGGGTGTAATAACCTATATATGTCTGTTAAGTCTAATTCATTTATCAAATTGTTTAACTTCTCTATTTCCTCATTGATCTTCTGTCTGGTTGTTCTATCTATAGAGGAGAGAGGTATATTGAAGTTTCCTACTATTATTATTGAAACATCTATCAGTCCCTTCAGTTTTGCCAATGTCTGTCTCATGTACTCTGGAGCTCCTTGATTGGGAGCATAAAAATTTATGATTGTTATTTCTTCTGAATTGTCACTTTAATTAATATATAGTATCCTTCTTTGTATCTTATGAAGTCTTTACATTTAAAGTCTCTTTTGGCTTATATTAGCATAGCTACTCCTGCTTTCTTTTAGTTACAACTTGCATGGAAAATCTTTTTCCATCATTTCACTTTCAATCTATTTGTATCCTTGTATCTAAGATAAGTCTCTTGTAAGCAGCATATAGCTGAATTATATTTCTTAATCCATTCTGCCAATCTGTATCTTTTAATTGGTAAGTTCAGCCCATTAACATTCAAAGTTATTACTGAAAGGTGTTTCTGGAACCTACCATCTTATCTATTGGATTTTATTTGTCAGATCTGTATATTCTTTTCCCTCTTTTATATTTATCCTTTAAGTTACCCTTACTGGTACTCTTCAATTCTGTGCCTTCCAGACCTTCCTTTCCTGTTTTTTTTTTTCAACTGGTAGATTTCCCTTGAGTATTTCCTGTTGGGTCAGTCTCTTATTGACAGACTCTTTCAGGATTTGTTTGTCTATGAAAATTTTAATCTCTCCCTCAGTTTTAAAGGTCAGTTTCTCTGGGTAAAGAATTTTTGGCTGGAAGTCTTTGTCTTTCAGGATCTTAAATGTATCATACCACTGCCTTCTTGCCCCCATGGTGCCAGTTGAGTAGTCTGAACTCAGTCTTATGTGGTTTCCCTTGTATGTTGTAGATTGCTTTTCTCTTCCCACTTTCAGAATTTTCTTCTTCTCTTCAACATTTGACAGACTGATTAGTATGTGTCTTGGGGAAGGCCTATTTAGATTGATTCTGTTTGGAGTTCGTTGAGCTTCTTTGACTTGTATATTTATGTCCTTTATTAGGATTGGGAGGTTTTCTCCCATTATATCCTCAACTACTCTTCCTTGCCTTTAATCCTCTCTCCTTCTTCTGGGATCAGTGATTCTTATATTTGTACTCTTTGTTTTCACTATCATTTCCTTGCAATCCAATCAAAATTTTTCTATCATTTTTGCCATTTGCTGTTTTGAGTGTTCAAAATCAGTTATCCTGTCCTCTAATTCACTCATTCTTTCTTCTGCCTCTTCAGATCTGCTATTTTGTGTCTCTAATATGTTTTTTATTTGGTCTACAGAATCTTTAATCTCTGTGATATCTGTTAATTTTCTATTTATTCTTTCAAATTCCTCTTTATGCTCTTCTAATGTCTTCCTGATCACCTTTATGTCATTAGTCATCCCACTTGTTTTATTTAGTAGAGTTATATGAATATCTTTGAATGGTTGTTCCAACATCTGTGTCTCCTCTGGTGTTTTAATTTGGTCATTAGGCTGGTTGTATCTGTCTGCATTGTGATATGCTTAGTGATCTTCTGTTGTTTTTGCTGTATGTAAATACCGTTATTGATTTACTCTAGAAGTTGATTTCCTTCAGAATTCTAAAGCCTTGTATTTGCTGGATGATATGTAGCAGGATGCAGGGCATGGGGCAGGGCACAACAGTGCAGTGATGCATAGCAGTGCAGGTATGGGTGCAGGTTGTGGATGCTATGCTGGTGCCTGTGAATGTGGGCGTCCAGTGGCCATGGAAGAAGTACCTGGGTGGGTATACAGGTCTGTGGGGCATGGTCCTGGTGTACACCAGTCTAGGGCTTGGGGCCCAGGGCCCTTTGTGTGCATTCACCGAGCTATGGTAGCTGGTCAGCGTTATGCCTGCACGTGCTAGGGGTGGATGTGACCCAGCTACACAGGTCAGGGCTTTCCCAGAGCTGGGAGCTGTGACTGGGGGTCATGTGCATGTGCGGGTCTAGGAGTGCCGTAGACTGATGTACCTGTGTGGAGAGCTCAGTGTGGGTGTGGTGGGTCTGTGTGACTGTATGTGCTGGGGGTAGATATAGCCTGGTATAGTAAGTCCCGATAGACTTTATGCACTGGCGACAGCCTGCAGAGAGCAGGGAGGGGGAGGCAATGCTTGGGAGGGGTACAGGAGAGGTGGGTTGGGCTGCACTTGGGATGGAGGTGTTTTGACAGGTACATGCATGAGGGGTTGGTGGAGTGGGGGTGCGTGGATCGTGGGGAGTGGGGGCAGGTGATGGGGTTCAGGTTCATGGGGTGTGGGGTTAGTCACGGTTCATGGGCTGTGTTGATGCGGGTTGTGTGTTCAAGCAACATGGCTTGGTTTACTTCCTAGTCCCTATTTCCCTGTCTCCTAAGGGCTCCAACCTTCAGCGTTAGGCTCTGGTTCTCTGCTTCTCAGTTCCTCAGCTTTTGGAACCAGGGCTGCCCTTTGTGGTGCAGAAGACTGTCCCAGGTCAGTTACATTCTAGAATCACCATCTCAGTCAACTGCCTGTTCCTTCTCTAACTTTTCCTTGGAGTAGGGCTGAACTTGATCTATCCTATTCCACCATCTTCCTGGAATATACTGCCAATACTTTTTATTATCTGCTTAATATACTCTGGGATATATCTGCATATTACATAAAGCTATACAGGATTAAAGGCTCTCATTCTCATTCTGGGCTCCCTGTGTTTTGATTGTTTAAATGAGCTATCCAGACAGGTTATGTTAGATTATGTGCTACAGAAAATATAGGTTCCAGACAAAATAAACCTTTCTTCTTTTAGTCTCAAAGAATACGTGAGATTCTAAAAGATAGACAATATCTTCCTTACCCCTGTGTTCTGAATTGCTTTCATCCTGACCTGACTGGCTTTGTTCTTATCGCTAAATATCAGGTTATACACATATAAAACAACCTCTCGGGTGGTGTGACTATAGCTCAGGGGCAGAATTCTTGCCTGCTGCCATGCCAGAGACCTAGGTTCAATTCTCAGTGCCTGCCCATGCAAAAAAAGAAAAAAAAGCCCCAATTTTCAGGTAGGCAGTGGTAGCACAGTGGCAGAGTTCTTGCCTGCCATGCCGGAGACCCATATTTGATTCCCGGTGCCTGCCTATGCTAAAAAAAAAAGCTAGTCTTTGGCCAGCAGTTTGATGGAGCTGTTGGTTTCAAGCAGGAGCCTAACGAAATGTCTTCCTATGGTCTTTTGGGCATTGCAGAAGTTTGGAAATGTTACGGTCACTTCATTAGAAAGAAACATCTAAGTCATTGCTGATAAATATGACCTAATATTTATTTGTAGCCTTTATAAAAGCTGGCAATCCAAAATATAAGGATCCTTGACTTGTTCATTAGAATTATAATGCAGTTAAACCTAACTATTACCAATAACCACTGTGGAAAGATTTTCCATCCAAAGCAGAATAGTTCTGGACTGTGACCTTCCTTTGAGTTTTGTACCTTATTGTACGGCCAGGCCTAACTTTTTATTTTTTATTTTTGTTTTATTGATGTGTTCACAGACCATATTATAAAAAAAAAACAGCCTTTCAAAATCCAGAAATAATAATTGCCACGCCAGACCAAATGTTGACTCTATAAGAGCTTACAATCTAGGCTCCTGTTTTCTTATAAGCATTTTCTAAAGGAGACCATACAATAATTACTGTTTTGTTTCTGGCTAATTTTGCCTCATCTGATGTCCCAAAGGTTCATTCACAATGTTGCATGCTTCAAAGTTTCAGTACTTTTTATAGCAACACAATATTCAGTCATATGTATATTCCATCTTTCGCCAATGTACTTCTCAGTCAATGCATCCTTCAGCCACCTCCATTCATTAGGCATCACGTACAATATCCAAAGTCAGTAGTCCATCAGCACTCTCAATTTTAGATAAGCTTATTGTTCCCAAGAGAAAGATAACCAATAAACACACCCTCTCCAAATAGAAAATCTTAAACTTCCCTTAACTCTTGTCCCTCCCTCCATTATTTACCCGTGGTGTTGCTGTGGTACTATTGATCTTTTCCTGTTAAACATATCCTATAACATGCCTAGCAGTATTCCCCCTACATGCCAAACTGATACATTGTGTTCGGTGGGACACAACCCCTTTCAATCATGTTCGCCTTCAATATGGTAATATTACTTACAGACCCATTCATGAACTGCCCTCATGTCTATCTATTCTCTTGCATTTGAGCCCAACCTCATTAGCTAACTGTTCACCTGTCTATAGCTTCTGTGTATCTCTAGGTCCTCTACATTCTGTATTATAAGCCTCTGAGTTTACCATGGTCATAATAGTAGAATCATATAGTACCTATCCTTTTGGTTATGGCTTATTTTATTCAACATTATGTTCTCAAGGCTCATTCATCTCGCTATGTGCTTCAGGTCGTCATTTCGTCTTAATGTTGCCTAATACTCCATTCTATGTATATACCGCGTTTTGTTAATCCATTCATCTGTTGATGGGCACTTGGATTATTTCCATCTTTTGGTGATTGTGAATAATGCTGCTATGAACATCGGTGTGCAAATGTCTGTGTCACTACTTTCAGCTCTTCTGGATATGTACTGAGTAGTGAGGTATTATTGGGTCATAGAGCAACTTGATATTTAGTTTGTTGAGGAACTGCCCAACTGTCTTCTATAGGGGCTGTACCATTATACATACCCACTAGCAGTGCATAACTGTCCCAATTTCTCCACATCCTCTCCAAAATTCGTAGTTAGTTTGTTTAATAGCAGCCAGTCTTATAGGTGTTAGGTGGTATCTCATTGTAGTTTGGATCCACATTTCCCTTATAGCTAATGAAAATGAGCATCTCTTCATGTGCTTTTTTTTTTAATGTGACTTTTCTGTGGTACATGACATTTTCAAACCAGCAAATCCCTTCTTCCAATCTGTTTTATTTCTTCACATCCTCTTTTATTTTTTTCAGCCTAGCTAAGGGCCTGATGATGTTTTTTCAGAAGTTCTTCTAGTTCTTTTTTTTTTTTTAACTTTTTTATTGTATAGTATAACATAGATACAAAGAAAGAATATAAAATAGCAATAGTTTTCAAAGCACTTTCAACAAGTAGTTACAGGACAGATCCCACAGTTTGTCATGAGCTACCATACCATCATCCCAGATTTTTCCTTCTAGCTGCTCCAGAACATTGGAGTCCATAAGAAATATACATATATTTTTATCATCACTTGTTTTCTTTTTTGTGTGTGTGAAAAATAACATATGTACAAAAAGCAATAAATTTCAAAGCAGTCTCCATGTGCTTTTAAGTCATCTGTATTTGTTCTTCAGAAAAATGCCTATTCATATTTTTATCCCATTTTATAACTGGGTTGTTTGTTCTTTTGCCATTGAGTTGTATGATTTCTTTATGTATACAGGATATCAAACCTTTATCTGATGTGTGTTTTCCAAATATTTTCTTCCATTGAGTTGGCTGCCTCTTCACTTTTTTGAACAATGTATTTTGAGGTACAAAACCATTTGATTTTGAGGAGTTCCCATTTATCTATTTTTTCTTTTGTTGCTTGTGCTTTGGGTGTAAAGTTTAGGTAGCCACCTCCTATTACTAGATCTTGAAGCTGTTCCCCTACATTTTCTTCTAGGAGTTTTACGGTACTGGTTCTTATATTTAGAGGTTTGATCTACTTTGAGTTAATTTTTGTATAGGGTATAAGGTAAGCATCCTCTTTCATTCTTTTGGCTATTGATATCCAGTTCTCCCATGCCCATTTATTGAAAAGACTATTTTGTCCCAGGTCAGTGGATTTGGGGGCCTTGTCAAAAATCAGTTGACCATAGATTTGGTGGTCTGTGTCTGCATTCTTGATTCAATTCATTGATCAGTACATCTATCTTTGTGCCAGTATCATACTGTTTTGACTACTGCGGCTTTAAAAGAAGTTTTAAAATCAAGAAGGGTTAACCCTCCCACTTCTTTTTCAGGATGCTTTTAACTATTTGGGGTCTCTTTCCCTTCCAGATGAATTTGGTAACTAGCTTTTCCAAGTCTTCAAAGTAAGGTGTTGAAATTTTGATTTGTATTGCATTGAATCCATAGATCAATTTAGGTAGAATTGGCATTCTAACTATATTTAATCTTCCTGTCCATGAGGAGGGAAAGTCTTTCCATCTATTTAGATCTGCTTTGATTTCTTTTAGCAACATTATATAGTTTTCTGTATGTAAGTCCTTTACATCTCCAGTTAAGTTCATTCTTATATACTTTATTCTTTTAGTCACTCTTTTGAATGGAATTTTTTCCTTATTTGACTTGTCAGTTAGGTCATTGCTTGTATATAAAAACATTACTGATTTTTGTACATTAATTTTATATCCTGCCACCTGGCTGAATTTATTAGCTCAAGTATCTTTGCTGTATATTTCTCAGAATTTTCCAAGTATAGTATCATGTCATCTGCAAATAATGAAAGCTTTACTTCTTCCTTTCCATTTTGGATGCTTTTATTTCTTTTTCCTGTCAGATTGCTCTAGCTAGAACTTCTAATACTGAGATTTAACATTTTGAACTCTATTTCTTTATTGAATATAAAGTGACACAGAAAAATATAACAAATCTAAGTAACTCTATACCACTAAAGAAATAGTTACTTGGATTTGCTACATTTTTCTGTGTCACTCACTTTTTTTTTTT
>PVIY010024984.1:0-37271 GCA_004026745.1 Myrmecophaga tridactyla
TGTTCCCACCCCCCCACACACACCTGCCCTAGCCCGACCCACCTCTCCCTCACAAGTGCACAGTCTCTACCTGCCCTTCCCGAGACCAGGCATCCACACCCAGTCCCTCAACCCCTCCCTCCCCCTCCCTGCCCCCTGCAGGCGGTCCCCGAGCTCACCTTCACACCCAGGCTACACCCGCCCACAGCCCATCCAGTCCGCAACCCGGCCCTGCCCCCCAATCGACACACGTGTACATCAGCGTAGGGCCCTCCCAGATCCATGCACCCCAGCCAGGCCCCCCAGCTTTGGGAAAGCACTGACCTACACTTCTGGGCCACACCTACCCCCAGCCCAGGCAGATGCAACCCCGGCCCTCTGACCCTGAGCCCTGGGCACACCCACATCAGGACCTCGCCCCCTAGAACTGCACACATCAGGACCCCGACCCACAGACCCGCACATACCAGGACCCTGCCCCATGGACCCGCGCAGGAGCACAGCCACATCCTTCTCACCAGGCGCCCATGCATCTGTGCACTGACCTCTTGACCCCTGCCCCTCAATCCCCTGCCCTGCATACATGCAAACCCTGGCCCCACCCCTATACTAGCACCCTGCTCCTAAACCTGGCAGGTGCTTACATGCACATCTGTGCTACATAGCCCGCCCCCTGCACACGCATGCAACCCTGCCCTGACCCCCCTGCACCTGTGTACCCGCACCATAGCTCCACTCACCTGGTGTCACCCACCCCTGACACACGTCCCACAACCACCAAGACCTGTGCACTATCCCTACATATTCACACATCTGCATCCTGGGCCCCCGGGCCCCCTCCCCCTGCCCAAGGACAACCCTAACTCCTGCCTTCCCTATGCCCTGACCTCTGTGCCACTTACCCCACACCCTGATACCCACGACCCCCACACTCCACGTGCCCATCCGCATCCTGCCTGCACTCCAGCCCCCGTGCATCTGCTCAAGTCCCCTCGTCCACCTCCCATAGCAGCCGACCGCTGTGTCTCCCACGCTGCACCCTGCTCCCGCGCGCCAAGGCCTGCCTGACTTGCTCCCCGCCCCCACGGCCCCTGCACCACCTCCACAACCCCGCACCCCGCACCCCAGGCTCACAGCGACTAGTGTAGTGTCCCCCACCCATGCCTGTTCCTACACTGCAACCCCTCACCACACTCTTGGGCCCCACATCCTGCTCCACACTCATCCCGCAAATACAGAGCTTTAGACTACTGAAGGAAAGCGACTTCCACGGTGACCCTATCAAGATATTTACATGCCTCGAAGGCAACAGAAGATCACTAAGCATATGAAGATGCAGACAGATACATCTCAGCCTAATGACCAAATTAAAACATCGAGGAGACACAGACTTTGGAATAACTAATCAAAGATGTTCATATAACTCTACTAAATAAAATAAATGGAAAAAGGACATAAAACGAAGACACTAGAAGAGCATAAAGAGGAATTTGAGAGAATAAATAGAAAAATAGATACCACAGAGATTAAAGATGCTGTAGACCAAATAAAAAATATACTAAATTAGTTTATGGTGCATTGGAGAGGCTGGAGGGAAGCATCTGAAACTGTTGAGCTGTGTTCCAGCAGCCCTGATTCTTGAAGACGACTGTATAAAGATACAGCGTTTACAATGTGACTATGTGATTGTGAGCATCTTGTGTCTTGTGCGCCTTATATCCAGAGTATAGACAGGTGAGTAAAAACTATGGATATAATAAATAAATAAATAATAAGGAGACAAAGGGTAAAATAAATTGGGTAGATAGAAACACTAGTGTTCAATGAGACGGAGGGGTGTGGAATATGGTATGCAGGAGGTTTTTTCTTTTTCCTTTTTATTTCTTTCTCTAGAGTGATGCAAATATTCTGAAAAAATGATCATGGTGATGAATACGCAACTATGTGATGGTATTGGGAGCCACTGATTGTGCACTATGTATAGAAAGTCTGTATGTGAAGAATTCTCGATAAAATTAAATATATATATTTATATTTATATTATATAAATAAATATATTTTTAATTTTATTGATTAAAATTAATAATTTTATTTTTATTGATTAAAATTAATTGAACACTAGTGTTTCTATCTACCCAATTTATTTTACGCTTTGTCTCCTTATTATTTATTTATTTATATACATATATTTATTTATATATATATACACTAGAAACACACAACAGCAGATTTGAAGAGGCAGAAGAAAGAATAAGCAAACTAGAGAACAGGGCAACTGATTTTGAACCACAAAAGAACAAATGCAAAAAAAAGTTGGAAAAATTTGAATTGGATCTCAGGGAAATAGACAAAACAAAGTGCACAAATATAAGAATCATTGGTGATTATATATGTAGAACAGAATGAGCATATATATTAAGGATATTTGAGTTTCTTTCTTGTAATTTTTTTTAATTAATCAAAAATTATTTTAAAAAAAGAATCATTTGTGTCCCAGAAGGAGAAGAGAAGAGTAAAGGGCTAGGAAGAGAACTTGAGGATATAATGGGGGAAAACTTCCCAACCCTCCTAAAGGACATAAATATACAAATCAAAGAAGTCCAACGAACTCCAAATGGAATAAATACAAATAGGCCTTCACGAAGACACGTGCTAATCAGTCTGTCAAATGTTGAAAAGAAGCTGAAAATCCTAAAAGTGGCAAGAGAAAAAATAATCTACTACACACAAGGGAAACCATGTAAGTCTGAGTTTGGACTACTCAACTGGCGCTAAGGAGTGAGAAGTCAGTGGTACGATTTATTTAAGATCCTGAAAGAGAGGGACTTCCAGCCAGGAATTCTGTACCCAGTCCTCAAAAACTGAGGGAGAGTGGGTGTGAGGGTAGTTCGGTGGTAGAATTCTCGCCTGCCATGCGTGAGAGCCAGGTTTGATTCCCAGCCCATGCACTTCCCCAAAACAAAAAACAAACCATCA
The DNA here is from genome assembly GCA_004026745.1 of Myrmecophaga tridactyla. Lineage (NCBI taxonomy): Eukaryota > Metazoa > Chordata > Mammalia > Pilosa > Myrmecophagidae > Myrmecophaga > Myrmecophaga tridactyla. The sequence goes on from PVIY010024984.1 coordinate 2,956, forward strand.
AAAACAAACAAACAAATTCAGCAAGTGGTGCTGCAATAACGGGATACTCACATGAAAAAAGAATGACATATGACCCCTCCATACAGCATATACAAAAAAAAAAAACTGAGGGAGAAATTAAAGTTTTCACAGGTAAATAAATGCTGAAAGAATTTGTCAACAAGAGATTGGCCCTACAAGAAATACTGAAGGGAGTTCTGCTGGCTGAAAAAAAAAAAGATAGGAGAGGGAGGTCTGGAGGAGGACACAGAATTGAAGAGTACCAGTAAGGATAATTAAAGGATAAAAAGAGATAGAGGGAAAAGATATATAGATCTGACTAATAAAATCCAAAGGATAAGATGGTGGATTCAACAAATGCCTTTAAAGTAATAAATTTGAATGTTTATGGACTAAATTTACCAATTAAAAGATACAGATTGGCAGAATAGATTAAGAAATATAATCCAGCTATATGCTGTTTACAAGAGACTCAACTTAGACACAGAGATGCGAATAGATTGAAAGTGAAAGGATGGAAAAAGGCGTTCCGTGCAAGCTGTAACCAAAAGAAAGCAGGAGTCGCTATACTAATATCAGACAAAGTAGAATTTAAATGTAAAGACATCATAAGAGATCAAGAGGACACTATATATTAATAAAAGGAACAATTCACCAAGAAGAAATAACAATCATAAATGTTTTTTTAGCTGAAGAACAGATTTTTATGTTTCATCTTCCCGAAACACTAAAGTAGCACACAGCATAGTCATTAAGCACACAATATAAACTGACATGTGTAATCAGTGAACACCCAAATGCTTATTTTTGTTTCCAAATGCTTATTTTAAGTCTCATTTTGGAACTCCTTAAAAACTTACACACAAAGATGACTCTTAACTGATCTTTATCAGTTATCAACAGAGGACAGGGGGAGTCACTGCAAAAGTGACCTTAGTGTAAAAGATACCTCCAAAGCCCTAGCAACTGGGAACTCTCTGCAATGTAAACACTTGAGTTGTGTCTCAAAAATACTCTTCATCCAGCATGTCAAGAGTTTAAATTGCCCTTACTTTAAGTCTGTTGAGTCCTACAAACTGAAACAGGAATTTAATGACCACACTGTTTGCATTTAGATTTAGTGTGAAAGAAATCATTCTACGACAACTTATAAAATTAATCTCACTGTTTTCATTGTTCTGCCTGAGTTCTAACTATAGCATAACAGATTCGCTAACCCAAGAGCTCACGGAGCCAGTAATCCCAGCGTCATCTGCAGATCATCGGACGTACTTTTTACACTTGAAGACATTTTCTTGTTCTCTATTGTTTGCTCTGAAAACCTGGGCTTTAAAGAGTCAACAAAAACATATTTTGTCTCATCATTCAGGAGTTCTGCAGGATGCACAGACAGTGTAGCAGAAACGATGGAATGCAGGCCAGACAGCTCCAATTCAGAGCCCTCCCCTGGGAGGAAACACTTGGCAGTTCATCCACAAAAATTCCCATTTCTAACTGCAGCAGAGTCGGGTTTTGATGGCTTGGTAGCTGTGACAGCCGGGGCACCGTTCTCTGGGGTTGGTGGCCCACAGGAACACCTCAGCAAAGCCCTCTTCCATAGGAGCACAGGACAGACTTGCAGCTGTGCTCTGAGCAGCTGGTGACACTGAAATTTTTCTTAGTGATCCTCCAAAAGACAGCAGCATTTTGTTGCCATTAAGAAGCAAGATTTCAATCTCACGCAATACATTTGTCATTTCCAGTGATAACTCTTTTTGTGAATTTCTATTTTCATCCACCGCAGCTTAATTCGCCCAGAAAGGCATATCCGAAGGGCTCCCCTTTTCGTGTTCTGTGATTAAACCCAAGAAAGAATGTGTCTGAGTCATTTCCTCCCCACACCTTCACTGTGACCAGGAGGCTGCCAGGGTCCCCTCCTCCATCCCTCATTGTTTGTATCCTTTGATGCAGGGAGCCTGAGGCCACACCTCTGTCACAGCCAGAGGAAGATACTCAGTGGCTCTCAATGTGGAGCTGCAGGCAGCCGCGGAGCATCACGGAAGCCCCAATATAGAGGTAGGGGAAGTGGCTGCACAGCCTCCAAGCCAGATCGGAAAAGATGAGCAGTGAGTGGGTGGGTCAGCCCCTTGCAGAAGATCCCATAGGGACAGGCAGTGGCCGAGCACAAGAGCCTGACAGCCAGGCCCGACAGAGCCGCCACCAGATAGAGACCAGCCCTGCTGCCCGCCCACCCACCGGGCGCTCCCACTGCCCGCCCCTGGCAGCCCTCTGCATGTGGCATCACCCGGGCCACTGGCCCACACCTAGAGAGCCAGGGACTGGCAGCGAGGCTGGCAGGCAGGCCCCAGGCTGGGTAGCTCTGTGTGCCACACTCGAGAAGCACCTTGGCACCGACGCAAGCTCAATCATAAATGTTTATGCTCTCAATCAAGGAGCTCCAAAGTACATGAGACAAACAGTGGCAAAACTGAACGAAGTGATAGGTGTTTCAACAATAATAGTGGGAGACTCAATATACCATTCTTTTCTGTATAGAATGACCAGACAGAGGATCAGCAAGGAAATAGAGAACTTAAACAATTTGATAAATGAATTAGACCTAACAGACATATATCGGTCATTACATCCCAAAACACCAGGATATACATTCTTCTTTAGTGTTCATGAAACATTCTCCAGGATAGAAAATAGGCTGCAGAACAAAACAGGTCTTTATAAATTTAAGAACATTGAAATTATTCAAAGCACTTTCTCTCAGCACAATGGAATGAAGCTGGAAATCAATAACACCAAAGAATGAGAACTTTCAAAATTGTATGGAGATTAAATAACACACTCTTAACCAACCACTGAGTTGAAGAAGAAATTACTAGAGAAGTTAGTAGAGAAATTGTTAGAGAAATCTAGAGATGAATGAAAATGAGAATACAGCATATCAGAACTTATGAGATGTGGCAAAGGCTGTGCTGAGAGGAAAATTTATTGCTTTAAATGCCTATATTTAAAAAGAAGAAAGAGCAAAATTTGAGGATATAACTGCTCACCTGGAGGAATTTGAGAAAGAACAGCAAACTAATCCCAAAACAAGTTAAAGAAGAGAGATAAAGATTAAAGCAGAGTTAAATGAATGAGAGAACAAAAGAACAGTAGAACGAATCAATAAAATCAAATGTTGGTTCTTTGAGAAAATCAATAAAAATCAATGGACCACTAGTAAGGGCTGACAAATAAAAAAAGAGAAATGATGCAGATAATCAACATCAGAAATGAGAGGGGGGTCATTACCACAGACACTGAAGAAATAAAAAATAATAATAAGAGGATACTGTGAACAACTATACACCAACAAACTGGACAATTTAGATGAAATGAACAAATTCCTGGAAATACATGAAGAAGCTACACTGACTCAAGAAGAAATAGAAGATCTCAACAAACCAATCACAAGTAAAGAGATTCAATCAGTCATCAAAAATCTTCCTAAAAAGAAGAGCCCTGGGCCAGATGGCTTCACAGGGGAATTTTTCCAAACAATCCCAAAAGAACTAACACCAATCCTGCTCATGTTTCTCAAAAAATTGAGGGAAAAGGAATACTACCTAACTCATTTCATGAAGCTAACTCCACTTCAATACCAAAACTGCGTAAAGATGCTATAAGAAAGGAAAACTACAAGCCAATCTCCCTAATGAAAATAGATGCAAAAATTCTCAACAAAATACTATCAAATCAAATCCAGCAACACATTAAAAGATTTATACATCATGACCAAGTGGGGTTTGGGATTTATACCAGGAATGCAAGAATGGTTCAACAAGCACATTAAAAAACGAAAGGAAAAATCAATGATCATCTCGATTGATGGTGAAAACGCATTCAAGAAAATTCAACATCCTTTTTCTGATAAAAACACTTCAAAAGGTAGCACTCAAAGATAACTTCCTCAACATGATAAAAGGCATATATGACAAACCCATAGCCACCTTCGTACTCAGTGGAGAGAGACAGAAAGCTTTCCCCCTAAGATTGGGAATGAGACAAGGATGCCCTCTGTCACCACTATTATTCAACATGTACTAGAAGTTCTAGCTAGAGCAATTAAGCAGGAAAAAGAAACAAAAGACATCCAAATTGGAAAGAAAGAAGTAAAATGTTCATTATTTGCAAATGACATGATACTATACTTGAAACATCCTGAGAAATCCACATCAGAGTTATTTGAGCTAATAAACAAATTCAGCATGGTTGCGGGATATAAAATTAATGTGCAAATATCAGTAATGTTTCTATATAGAAGCAATAACCTAACTGAGAAGTCAATTAAGGAAAAAATTCCATTCAAAATAGCAACTAAAAGAATCAAGTATCTAGGAATGAACTTAACTAGGGATGTAAAGTACTTGTACACAAAAAAACTACATAACATTGCTAAAAGAAATCAAAGAAGATCTAAATAGGTGGAAAGACATTCCCTGCTCATGGATAGGAAGGCTAAATATAGTTATGATGTCAATTCTACCCAAACTGACTTACAGATTCAATGCAGTACCAATCAAAATTCCAACCACCTACTTTGAAGATTTGGAAAAGCTAGTTACCAAATTCATCTGGAAGGGAAAGTGACCCTGAATAGCTAAAAGCATCCTAAAAAGAAGAACGAAATTGGAGGATTAACACTTCCTGATTTTAAAACTTACCATAAAGCCACAGTGGTCAAAACAGCATGGTACTGGCAGAAAAATAGAAGTTTTGACCAATGGAATCAAATCGAGAATGCAAAAATAGACCACCAAATCTATGGTTAACTGATCTTTAACAAAGCCTCCAGATCCACTGAACTGGGACAAAATAGTCTTCTCAATAAATGGGCATGGGAGAATGGGAGATCAATAGCCAAAAGAATGAAAGAGGACCCTTTCCTTCCACACTATACAAAAATTAACTCAAAGTGGATCAAAGACCTAAATATAAGAACCAGTACCATAAAGCTCCTAAAAGAATATGTAGGGAAACAGCTTCAAGACCTAGTAATAGGTGGTAGCTTCCTAAACTTTACACCCAAAGCACAAGCAACAAAAGAAAAAAATAGATAAATGGGAACACCTCAAAATCAAAAGCTTTTGTGCCTCAAAAGTCTTGGTCAAAAAAGTGAAGAGACAGCCAACTCAATGGGAGAAAATATTGGAAATCACACATCAGATAAAAGTTTTGATATCTTGTATACTTAAAGAAATCATACAACTCAACACAACAAAAGAACAAGCAACCCAATTATAAAATGAGCTAAAGATATGAATAGGCAATTTTCTGAAGAGCAAATACAGATGGCTCAAAAGCACATGAAGAGATGCTCATTTTCATTAGCTATAAGGGAAATGCAGATCAAGACTATAGTGAGATACCACCTCACACTTATAAGAATGGCTGCTATTGGTGTTGCTGCCCCAGAACCAGAGACGTTCCTGCTGCGACTGCAGCTCTTACAGGCGTCACACGACGTCGTCTCATTTGGTTGAGCAGCCACCACCCCTATATGACAACACAACCGCGCTAAAGACTGACAGGGTTTGCCACGGCCAGCCAGCCTCAACAATTCCTGGGTGGAGCTTCCGATGAACAGCAGTGATGGTAATGAAAACGGCGATGGGAAAAATGGGGGGCTTGAATATGTGCCTTCCTCATCCTCTATCCACAGTGGACACACGGAGAAGATTCTTCTGGATGCACAACAGGAATCAGGAAAGAGTAGTTCGAAGGCCAGTTAGCGCTCATTGTGACAGCCCTTCCCCACAAGAAGATGGACAGATGATGTTTGATGTGGAAATGCACACCAGCTGGGACCGTAGCGCTCAGAAGAAGTTGGAGAAGGGGAGAAAGATGTTGAGGGTTTGAAGAAACGTGCAGACTGGGTATCCAAGTGGTCCAGTAGACCTGAAAACATCCCACCTAAGGAGTTCCGCTTCAGGCATAAATGTTCTGCTTTTTTAAGCATGAGAAAAAGTAGAACCATGAAGAGGGGGTGTGTTTTCTCTGCAGAATTTCTTAAGGTGTTTATTCCATCTCTCTTCATTTCTCACGCCTTGGCTTTGGGACCAGGCATCTCTATTGGAAAATGACTGAGCACGCCTTTTGCCAGCACCCACTGAGGGAAAGCCCCTGGAAATGCGCATGACCTGTGAAGTGTGTTATTGTCAAATTAGTTTATCTGAACTTGAGGCCATTGTAAGCATGACCCAATCTACTGCCCTATTTTTACATAGCCAAGGCCCACTAACTCTCAAAATCCAGTATTTTATTCAAACTCTGTTGAGGCATTTTACAAACCTCATTCCCTTTTTTTTAGCCTGTAAGACATTTTAGAATTTCTTAACAGAGTTTAATGTTGTTTAGAAATTTGCAAGGGCTTCTTTTCCTCAGATTATAATTTTGGCAGCAATGCTTTTGTCTCCATTCAGTACCACTAGGCCTGAACCTGCATCATTTGTGGTATAAAATTTTACTCTTGCAAGAGAATTATCATCCCTCCCTTAAAATGAGATGAGGTTAGCAAATTATTCAAAAGCTTTGTCTTTGTTTTTTTGTTAAGGAAACAGACGCGTCCCTTAGCTTGAATTAGTTGCTATTAAGAAAGAACACACACACACAAAAACAAACAAACGAAAAAAAGACAAGACCCAAGTTAAAAAATATATCCTGGGCAATAAAATATTATTTTGCACCAGCTTTGGAGCCACTTTCTGTCTGAGCCTCCTAGTAGCACCTTATATGTATGTATGTATGTATCAATTTTTTACTGATAACACACAAACACAAACATTCTTGACATATAAACATTCCATACATGATGTACAATCAGTGGCTCACAATATCATCACAAGGTTGTGTATTCATCACCACAATCATTTTTAGAACATTTGCATCACTCCAGAAAAAGAAATAAAAAGTAAAAAGAAAAACTCATATGTACCATGCCCCTTACTGCCCCCTCATTGACCAACTAATATTTCCATCTACCCAATTTATTTTAACCTTTTTACCCCTATTATTTGTTTATTTTTTAATCCATATTTTTTCTCATCTGTCCATACCCTAGATAAAGGGAGCATCAAACACAAGGTTTTTTTAGTCACACAGTCACATTGTAAAAGCTATATCATTATACAATCATCTTCAAGAAACAAGGATACTGGAACACAGCGCTACAGTTTCAGGTACTTCCCTTTAGCTGCTGAAATACACCATAAACTGAAAAGGGATATCTATATAATGCATAAGAATAACCTCCAGGATAACCTGTTGACTGTTTGAAATCTCTCCTAGCAGCACCTTTTAATTTGTAGGAGGCAGGCTGTACAAATGATAGCTATGAAATAGAGTAAGAACTAAAATCATTAGCAGATTTTAATATTATATGTTGTAAAGCTGTTTTTTCTATGGTGTAAAATTTTTATTTCTGGTAAGGAATGTCTCAGGCCTGAAACTGTATGAACTGGTTTTTGGGATTTTTGTGTTATTTAGCTGCATGTGAATTTGCCATGGCTTTCTTTAAATTTATTTATTTATTCTTTTTTATTTTCTCTAAGGCTTTGGAATGAGTTCAAATTTGTGGTGTAAATACAGGCTTTTTGTTTTAGGAAGCACCATTTATACTCTGAAGCTTTTTAAACTGCAGATAATTGTTTCAGAGTTATTCCAAGGACTTGCCAACTTTGAAAAACAGATTTGGGTTGTGGGAACAGTTGACAAAGTTCTCAAAAGGTGCCATTTGTTTCCTTTTGATCTCTCACTTATTAACATTGACAGTACAATCTTACTGAGGTAATTCTTATGAATCTGTAGACTCTGTTGATTTTCTCATTTAGCCATCTTTTCAGTTATTTTATGCTGCTGACGTTCCAAAGTACTCAACAAGTTCTTCCTTCATTGACACACTTTTTTTCTTCTAAAGTGTGAAGCATTAGGACCAAATTGTTGTAAGTATTGGGATCACCAGTTATTTCAAGTAGATTTGGTTGGATTTCAGAACACATAGCATGACTCTAAAGGATACTTCAATATGTTTTTTTTTTTAAAGGGTAGAATTAATATTTTATTGTCATTTATAGTCAGATGGCAGTTGGGTATATAGTCTTTGTTCTAGTTTGTTAGCTGCTGGAATGCAATATACCATAAAGGAATGGCTTTTAAAAAGGGGAATTTAATAGGTTGCTAGTTTACAGTTCTAAGGCTGAGAAAATGTCCCAGTTAAAGCAAGTCTATAGAAATGTCCAATCTAAGGCATCCAGGGAAAGATGCCTTGATTTAAGAAGGCTGATGAAGTTCAGGTTTCTCTCTCACGTGGAAGGGCACATGGTGAACACGGTTAGGGTTCCTCTCTCATCTGGAAGGGCACATGGCAAACATGGCATCATCTGCTAGCTTCTTCTCCTGGCTTCCTGTTTCATGAAGTTCCCCGGGAGGCATTTTCCTTCTTCATCTCCAAAGGTTGCTGGCTGATGGACTCTGCTTCTCATGGCTATGTCATTCTGCTCTGTTCTCTCTGAATCACTTTCATTCTCCAAAATGTTTCCTCTTTTGCAGGACTCCAGAAACTAATCAAGACCCACCCAAATGGGTGAAGACATGTCATCACCTAATCCCAGTTTAACAACCACTTTTGATTAAATCACACCTCCACAGAGATGATCTGATTACAGAGTCAAACATACAGTATTGAATAGGGATTCTTCTGCCTTTACGAAATGCATTTTAGATTAAAACATGGCTTTTCTAGGGGACATACATCCTTTCAAACCAGCACAGTCTTCATCCATGATCATTCTTTTTTGTAAATAAAAAAAATTACAAGTTAAGTTTTAAATAGCTGACGGCTGGTTGTGCTTCCAGAAAAACATGATTCGCTTAATTCATTAATGGTGGCTTCAAGCTTTTCCTTATTAGCGCCAGAAAATTCACCCACCTTTTGTCCGTTTTTTTTTTTTTTAAAACATGGGCAGGCACCGGGAATCGAACCCGGGTCCTCGGGCATGGCAGGCAAGCATTCTTACCTGCTGAGCCACTGTGGTCCGCCCCTTTTGTCCGTTTTTATAAAACTGAAATGTTGGCATGTGTTTGACTTCACACGGTGCAGCAACATCCAGACAGCCACCCACGTCTGCTTCAAGGAACATCAGGTCATTATATTTTTTTGGAGAGGGCGTGGGAGAAAGGCTTGATCATGTCACAGGGCCCACACCACATAGCTGAGAAATCAACCGCTGCAAGTTTACCTCCAGCTGCTTTCAAGACTGCAAAAAAAAATCTTCCTGGCTGCCGATCTGCTGCACCGTGTTGGCTGCTCAGGGTCTGATGATGGACTGCAGCACACGGCAACGCAGACCCAAAGAGTGGGACTAAGGCTGGAGCTTCCATATGTTTTATACTTAAATCATTATTCTTTATGATATAGACATTACTATCGACTAGAGAACCATTGTTAATTTAAAAACTAGCAGCCTTTCATTAAGTAAAACGCATCAAATTGAGTTGAATAAAAACACTATGCTATAAAAAAAATTCAACAACAGCAACAAAAAAGCACCATGCTGGGTGATGCAATGTTGGCTCAGTGGCAGAGTTCTCGCCTGCCATGCCAGAGACCTGGGCTCGATTCCTGGAGCCTGCGCATGCAAGAAAACAACAACACTGTGACAAACGGGTTTGCCAGTTTGCAGAAACTAACTGCTTTCTCTCTCACATCAAATTTTATAAAATGGATGTTATAGCAGAAAATAACATACGGATTAAATAAAAATTAATTTCTGATTCTCTTTTCAAGGCCATAGCTGAATATTTTTAAGAAAGATGACATTTCCAAAACTGTTTTCCAAATCAGTTGTCTTCTATTTTTTCTTTTAGCATTTGACCTCTAAATAAGTTTAGTCATATTATTATTATACTTTGTTTTTATCTTAATCTTAAACCTGGTAACATTTGGTTTGTCTTCTATAACCTATTTATTTCTAGTGTTTGTATTTGAATTTCTCTTGAAAGAAATGAAATGTGATGCCCTCTGATTTTTTTTAACTATTTTAATTGTATAGTATAGCATATATACAAAGCAAATAAATAAAAAACATTAGTTTTCAAAGCACGCTTCAACAAGTAGTTACAGGATAGATCCCAGAGTTTGTCATGGGCTATCATATGATCCTCTCATATTTTTCCTTCTAGCTGCTCCAGAATATAGGAGGCTAGAGGGCTTAAATATTTTTTTATCAACACAATCGACTTTTTTCCTTATTTTTTTGTGAAAAAAACATATATACAAAAAAGCTATAAATTTCAAAGCACAGCACCACAATTAGTTGTAGAACGTATTTCAGACTTCAGCATGGGTTACAATTTCACAATTTTAGGTTTTTTCTTCTAGCTGCTCTAAAATACTGGAGACTAAAAGAGATATCAATTTAATGATTCAGCATTCACATTCATTTATTAAATCCTGTCTTTTCTGTATAACTCCACCATTCCTTTGATGATGCCCTCTGATTTTGAAAGCTTGAATAAAATTGAAAAAGCTGGTAAAGTTAAGAGAACTACATAACTATACACCTTATTTTGTATTGTAATTGGCATCATGGGAGGGAAAAACAAAATTATACTTAACGGGAAATAGGAACTTTTTACAGACATCACTTTGTCCTCTTTCCAAATTCAGTAATGATTCTATCAGTAGTGTGATCAGAGCTTGAGTATATTTACTAATTTTCAATATTAAAAATAAATTTAATTCTGCCCTTTCTCCTAGAGTATCTGCGAAATTATGAAATATTGCTTAAAACATGAATACATGATCACAGTAGAACTTATAAGATGAAATGCAGTATTGACTGATAGCTCTCACATATGGGTTGAATGCTTTTAGTTTCCACCCAGATTTGCATTGAACAGAAACAGATTGTATGATTGGAAAGGAGAAGTCAACAATTAACAGTTTAATCTTTTTTTTAAGATTAATATTTTAAAAGCTTTCTACCTGTTTACAGTTTGGGGACAAAAGGTAGGCTTTGTATTTATGGTTGAAGAAAACTGGCTTAAAATATTTGTAAGAAGTATCAAGATCAAGAGCAAATATGCAAAGACTTGTGCAACGAAAATGCAACAAGTCACCCTGATGGCAGCTGTTCTAGTTTGCTAGTTGCTGGAATGCAACATACCAGAAACGGAACGGCTTCCAGCAAGGGGAATTTAATGAGTTGCTAGTTTACAGTTCTAAGGCCGACAAAATGTCCAATTAAAACAAGTCTATAGATATGTCCAATCACAGGCATCCAGGGAAAGATACCTTGGTTCAAGAAGGCCAATGAAGTTCAGGGTTTCTCTCTCAAGTGAGAAGGCGCTTGGCGAACACAGTCAGGGCTTCTCTCTCGGCTGGAAGGGCACATGGCAAATACAGCGGCATCTGCTAGCTTTCTCTCCTGGCTTCCGGTTCCATGAAGCTCCCCGGGAGGCGTCTTCCTTCTTCATCTCCAAAGGTCGCTGGCTGGTGGACTCTCTGCTTCGTAGTATTGCTGTCTCTGAATCTCCTTCTCCAAAATGTTTCCTCTTTTGTAGGACTTCAGAAACTAATCAAGACCCACTCAAATGGGTGGAGACATGTCATCCCTTAATCCAGTTTAACAACCACTCTTGACTAAATCACATCATCCAGGGAGATGATCTCATTACAGTTTCAAATATACAGTATTGAATAGGGATTATTCTACCTTTAAGAAATGGGATTTATATCAAAACATGGCTTTTCTTAGGGGGCATACTTCCTTTCAAACCAGCACAGCAGTAAAATAATTTACTATTCTAAAAAATGAAAATTGACTCAGCCAGTCAGGTGATTTTTAAAATTAATTAATTAATTTTTGAACATAAGAACATACAAACACAGTGTTACCATATGATCATACCATTCTTGATTTATAATCAATAACTCACAATATCATCACATGGTTGCATATTCATCGTCATGATAATTTCTTAGAACATTTGCATCAATTCAGAAAAAGAAATAAAAAGAAAAAAGAAAAAAACTCATGCCTACCATACCCTTTACCCCTCCCTTTCATTGATCACTAGCATTTCAATCAACTAAATTTATTTTAATATTTTTTGCCCCTATTATTTATTTACTTTTAATCCATATGTTTTACTCGTCTGTTGATAAGGTAGATAAAAGGACCATCAGACACAAGGTTTTCACAATCACACAATCACACTGCGAAAGCTATATCATTATACAATTATCTTCAAGAAATGTGGCTACAGGAACACAGTTCTACATTTTCAGGCAGTTCCTCCAGCCTCTCCATTAATTCTTAACTAAAAAGGTGATATCTATATTATGTGTAAGAATAACCTCCAGGATAACCTCTCGACTCTGTTTGAAATCTCCCCGCCATTAACACTTTATTTCATCTCATTTCTCTCTTCCCCCTTTTAGTTGAGAAGGTTTTCTCAATTCACAGATGCTGAGTCCCAGCTCATTCTAGGATTTCTGTCCTACATTGCCAGGAAGGTTTACACCCCTGGGAGTCATGTCCCACATAGAGAGGGGGAGGCCAGTGAGTTTGCTTGTTGTGTTGGCTGAGACAAAGAGGCCACATCTGAGCAACAAAAGAGGTTCTCTGGGCCTAATTTTAAGTAGGCTTAGCCTGTCCTTTGCGGGGATGAGTTTCATATGAACAAACCCCAGGATTGAGGGCTCGGCCTATTGCTTTGATTGTCCCCACTGCTTGTGAGAATATCAGGAATTCTTCACCTAGGAAAGTTGCATTTTCCCCCTTTCTCACCATTTCCCCCAAGGGGACTTTGCAAATACTTTTTTATTCACTGTTCAAATCATTCTGGGATTTATTGGAACATCACTCTGGACAAACCTACAAGATCTCATGCCCTACTTAAGATTCCATGTACTTATGGTGTTCAATTAAACTGTCCACATAAGTTATATTGGGAAATGCACTAGTCAAAATATAAATTTTGTACCAAATGAACATTTTTTGCTTTAGTCTCACACATAAGTTAAAGTTTTAAAATATGAATTATCATCTATTTTCAACACCCTGCAGTATTGACATTTCTTTGTTCTTCCTCATGCAAAAACATTTTTAAATTTGTACATTTAGTCACTATCATTATACACTCTAGGCATTCCTAGACTTTACCATCTCAGTCTTTATCGCCTACAGTCAGATGATTTTTTAAATGGACCAGTTGTTGAAATTATTGGAATTAACTGAGCCAAAGTGACTATGCATTCTTCATCTATTTAGTTAGCACTTTGTATCATTATACACAGTTTATAGTACATGCATAACTTGTAGCTATAAATATTTTGTGCCATTAAAGCGCTCTCTCACACACACAAAATGAATAGTTGCTATTAAACAAACAGGAAACTACACATGTTGAAGAGGATTTGGAGAAATTGGGACACTTATGCACTGCAGGTGGGAATGTATAATGGTGCAGCCACTATGGAAGACAGTTTGATGGTTCCGTAGGAAACTAAATGTCGAGTGGCAATATCACTACTCGGTATATAACTAGTAGAGCTGAAAACAGTGACACAAGTAGACATTTGCACACTGATATTCATAACAGCATTGTTCACAATGGCCAAAAGATGGAAACGATCCAAATGCTCATCAACAGATGAGTGGATCAACAAAATGGGGTATATACATATGATGGAATATTATGCAGCAGTAAGATGAAATGACATCCTGAAGCACATGACAAGATGGGTGAGCCTTAAGGACATAATGCTGAGGGAAATAAGCCAAACACAAAAGGATACTGTATGATTCCACTTTTATGACCATGGTAAGCTTAAAATCAGAGGCATATAATACAGAATATAGGGGACCTAGAAATACCTAGAAGCTAGAGATGGGTGAACGGTTAGCTAATGAGGTTGAATTCAAACGTAAGGGAATAGATAGATGTGAAGGCAGTTCACTAGTGCATCTATAAGTAATACTACCATATTGCAGGTAAACATAATTGAAAAGAGGTTGCATAGACCTATGAGTCCCACTGATTAACACTACAAATATAAATAAGTTTCTGTATAAACGACTTCAAAGGTATGAATCTTGTACAAAGAGTGCATAAATTCGGGGTACAGGGGAAAGCTCCTATTGCATGGTGTGGGCTTTGTTTAACAGGAACACATCAACAGTACCACAGCCACACCAGGGGTAAATAATGGGGGGAGGGACAAGAGATAAGAGGAGGTTTGGATTTTCTATTTGGTGAGGGTGTGTTTATTGGTTATCTTTCTCTTGGAAACAATGAAAATAACTAAAATGGAGAGTGTTGATGGACTGTTGACTTTGCACATTATACATGATGCTTATTGAACGCAGGTGGCTGAAGGATGCACTGACTGAGAAGTAGATTGGCAAACGATGATTGAATATTGTGCTGCGACAAAAAGGAATGAAGTTGTGAGGCATGCAACATTGTGAATGAACATTGTGGGGCATTTGGTGAGGCAAAATTAGCCAGAAACAAAAGAACACTTATGTATATTCTCATTTAGAAAGTACTTATAAGAAAATAGGGCCCTAGATTATAAACTCTTACAGAAGTCACATTTAATCCGGAGTGGTAATTGTTATTTCTGGATTTTGAGAGGCTATTTTATTTATGTATAACCAGGTATTTAGAGTTAAGAATGAGGTTGGGATTAAGGAAATTCAGAACACAGGGGTAAGGAAGACGTTGTTTATATTTCAGAACCACACTTACTCTTTGAGACCAAAGGAAGAAAGGTTTATTTTGTCTAGAACCTAAATTTTCTGTAGCACATAATCTAACTCAACCTGTCTGGATAGATCTTTTAAACAATCCAAACACAGGTGCCCAGAATAAAAATGAGGGACTTTAATCCTGTATAGCTTAATGTAATGCCTGGGTACGTCCCATAGTATATTAAGCAGATAACCAAAAACTACTGGCAAAGTCCCTTGAGGGATGGGAGAAAAAATGTGGAACTATTAAACTTTACCATGGGGGAAACCCCGGATATTGTGTCAAACATTAGGGACACCCAAATCAATAGGTCAATCCCTTGATTTTGAGGCTTGTTCTTGTGAAGCTTGTGGTTATAGCAGAGAAGCCTAGCCTACCTATAGGTATGCCTAAGAGTTACTTCTGGAAAACCTCTTTTGTTGCTCAGATATGGCCTCTCTAAGCCCAACGCTGCAAATGAAATCATTGCCAACCCCCCTATGTGGGACATGACATCCAGGGCTGAAAGTCTCCCTGGCGGCATGGGAGATGACTCCCAGGGATGAGTCTGACCCTGGCACTATGGGCTCAACAATTCCATCCTGACTAAAAGGAGGAAAAAAAGTGTAACAAATAAGGTCTCAGGGGCTGAGAGAGTTCAAATAGAGTCGAGAGGCTACTCTGGACGTTATTCTTACACAAGTTTCAGTTAGACATTGCTACCTATCATAACTTGCCAAACCTCAACCACCAAAACCATTCCTGCCAATCCTAAAGAACATCTAGGGTGTTATATAAGATTCTACAAAGGTTCCTTGCAATAGGGTAGCATTCCAGAAACCTACAACCTCAGATGGGTCCCTGGACCAGATGAGTTCTGAAATGCAGAGTGCCCAGCCTTTCCAGAACATCAACTAGTTCCATTCCCATATCCCATATTATTGACAGTCCCTTTCAACCTGAAAAAGTTAGAATGGCCATAGCCCAAATACCCCTAAAGGGTGGAAGAAAGATCAAAGGTGATGGTGGAGTTATACAGAGAAGGTAAGGTTTAACAAACAAGTGTGACTGCTGAATCATTATATCGATAGTTATTTTAGTCTCCAGTATCTTAGAGCAGCAAGAAGTAAAAACCTAAAATTGTGGAATTCTAACCCACACCAAACTCTGAAATCTGTTCTACAACCAGTTGTTGCCATGTGCTTTGAAATGTATTGCTTTTTTGTATATATGGTATCTTTCACAAAGAAAGAAAAGCAAATATTTCTTCTAGCCTCCAGTGTTTCGGAGCAGCTAGAAGGAAAAATCTGAATTAGTGGAATGGTTAACCCATAACAAACTCTGAAATCTGTAACTACTCGTTGAAGTGTACTTTGAAAATCATTGCTTTTTCTTTCTTTTCTTTGTATGTATGTTATATTTAACAATAAAAAAAGTTATTTAAAAAACGGGAATTCTTTTGCTCTTCAAACTAATCTAATAGTTAAATCCCCACAGTAGGTTAAAGGCCTAACACGGTGCCTGGCACGTAGTAGGCACGTCCTTAAAGAAGAGTTCACCTTCTCTTTCCTTTTCATCCCACCCTGGACGTCCTGGGGAGGGGAAGGGGTTACCATTCCCAAACTGACACCTGAACCTGGAGTGGCCACGAGGTGAGCGAAAGCCGGTGGGGGGCAGCCTCAGCAGAGCGCCCGTGGTTACTGAGAACCCACTGGGTGCCAGGCATGGAACCCCGTCAGCAGGCTGCTGCTGCTGAGGATATTTTTATGCTCTCAGGCAAATTTCCTGGCTTCCTGGCTTCATTCTTGCTGGCTCTATTTTTTCCTTCTGGGGTGCATGCGAAGTTGTTTCTAGAATGCCCAGATGTTCCCAGGCCTAAAGCAATGGAGTATTTTAATCACCACCTCCCCCTCCAATGCCCCACCCGCTGGATGTTGTCCGAGGTGCAGCCCATGTCCAGAACCAAGTTGCCATTCCCGCATCGAGCTGCCCGCCTTTTATTTATTTATTTTAAAAATATTTTTATTGAGAAATCTTCACATATAGAGTCCATCCACCGTATACAGTCAGTGGCTCACAAATCACATAGTTGTGAATTCATCATCATGATCAATTTTAGAACATTTGCATCACTACAGAAAAATAAAGGAAAAGAAAAAAACTCATACCCGTCACCCCTCCTTCTCATTGACCAGTAGTATTGTAATCCACCAATTTTTTTTACCCTTATCTTCCCTATTATTTCTTTATCCTTATTTTTTTTTACTCATCTGAATAAAAGGAGCACCAGACACAAGGTTTTCACAATACAGTCACATTGTAAAAGCTACATAGTTATACAATCGTCTTCTAGAATCAAGGCTATTGGAATGCAGTTCAAGTTTTGGTTACTTCCCTCTAGCCATTCCAATGCGCCATAAACTAAAAAGGGATATCTGTATAATGCACAAGAATAATTTCCAGACTCTAGACTCTGTTTGAAATCTCTCAGCCACTGCAATTTTATTTTGTCTCTTTTCTCTCTTCCCCCTTTTGGTCAAGAAGGCTTTCTCAATCCCATGATGTCATGTCCCAGCTCATCCTGGAAGCCCTGTCCCATGTTGCCAGGGAGATTTTATACTTCTGGGAGTCATGTCTCATGCAGGGGGTAGGTCCGTGAGTTCACCTGCCGAGTTGGCTTAGAGAGAGAGGCAACAAAAGAGATTCTCTAGGGGTGACTCTTAGGCCTAATTATAAGTTGACTTAGCCTCTCTGTGAGAATAAGTTTCATAGGGTCAAACCCCAAGATCAAGGGCTCAGCTTATTGAACTGGTTGTCCCCACTGCTTGCTGCCCGGTTTTATCTGGTCCTTTTACCTCACAGAACCTTGGCTTCTTCAACTCAGAATAGGGATAATAGCACCCAACTCCTCCCCAATCCCTCAGTTCTGGTCTCCTCTTGGAGTCCCTATCCCACTGTACCACCTTCCAGCCATGGCTCACACCAGAAACCCAGGGATCCACCTTGCCCCTCCCTCTAGTTTCATTATAAAGCCCTAAATATTTCCAAATTCCAATTCCTTCTCTCTATATCCACTACCGCCATCCTGATCCAAGCACCCATAATTTCTCTCCGGGATAATTCCCCATGACCTCAGCATATCATGCTGTACTCTCTCTTCAAAAGGCAGGTTTGATCATGTCATGTCCTTCCCTGCCACCCCTGCTGAATAGCTGTCACTCATTCTCTCCTTGCTCCTGTGCTAAAGACCTGATTTCTAACTATGGTCAACTGGGCCTGCAAGGTCTAGCTCCTGCCTTCTTCAGCAGCATCTTCAGCAGCATCGCTTGCTCAACCCACTTGGGCCTTTTTCAGTCCTCAAAGGCGCCATAATCTCTCCTGCCACAAGACATTTGCATGTGCTATCTTTTCCTCCTGGAAAGCTCCCTTCTACCCACTAAAAGTCTTGCTTCATTTAGGCCTATTCAACCAGCTTTCAGCTCCTGGGTCATCTCCTCCCAGATGCCCTCCCTGATCTCCCTGAGAGAGTCAGGGCCCCCCTTATACCCTCTAAGAGTATAACGCACTTTTATTAACCTTTATCACATTATGGCTATCTTATTTATTTATTTTAAAGGAGGAAGCTTCAAGTCACTTATTCTAGGCTGAACTTGAAAGATATTTAATTCTTAACATAAATATTTGTGAAAAGCATGTCCTCTTTTGCTACATTTTCCTCTCAGTTGACATGCATTGAAGAGTGGAGGAATTCTGATGGCCATTTCACCTAATAGTCTTAAGTACACTTTAAAAAGTGAGGTATTCTAAGTAACATATTTTAGTTATTTAGCACACTTAATAGATAACATGAATCATCTATAGCTTTAAGTTCCACTCCCCCAAAAATGTAGAAAGATGTCCATCTGAATTTTTACGCTTCTGAGATTTAGTATTCTATAATTTCCACCACCATCCTAAAGAAGGAAACTAATACAACTTCATTTACCAAATTGTAATTGGCACTGGTTTGAGTTCTTAGATCAGAGAAAATCCAAAATAGAAAAAAAATCACCTCTTTTCCCCTCTGGGGGCTTTTTAGACAGTAGACAAAAATTTTAAGTTATTCAAAATTCCTACAAAGTGGTGACATTTTTCTGCCCATAATTGTCTAGAGAACAAGCCAAACAAGAAGGAACTTGGTTTTTACAAAATTTCGTAACTCTGCAGAGGACCTGACTTACTATAAATGTCCTGTTAAGAATCAGGAACTTTGAACAGCAGTTCAGAGTCATAACTGTTTGTATACATCCATGTACCGTATTTTGCACCAACTATTGCGGCAAATTATTTTCTAGGGTGTTATGCTTGGCAATATATGCATAAAGTTCCTCTCTCAGAGATGTCTCTAGTTGAGTGGAAACCTTCTATAATAAGTTTGCAGGTTCCATGAACCCAGAGAAAACTCATTTTCTCTCTGAATGTCTTAAATACAGTATGGTTATTTGATTACCATCCATCTTCCCCTCTTCATGCAAGCAGGCACTGTGGCTATTTTCTCTCCAATTTTATTGTGGTAAAATATATATTAGAAAACATTTGTCATTTTAAACCATTTTTAATTGTATAACTCAGTGGCATTAAATACATTCACAAAATGTTGTGCAATCATCACCACTATCTATTTCTAAAAAATTATCATTGCCACCAAAAGAAATTCTGTACCCATTAAGCCATAACTCCCCTTTATCTCCTTCCCCCCATCCCTGGTAACCTCTAATCTACTTTCTGTCTCTATGAATTTGCCTATTCTAGAGATTTAATGTAAGAAGACTCATAAATTATTTGTGTGTGCATGTGTCTGGATTATTTCATTTAGCCTAATGCTTTTGTGAATATTTTTATTGACAAAATAACATACAAAAACAAACATTCTTTTTTTTTTTGCATGGGTAGGCACCAGGAATCGAACCTGGGTCTCTGGCATGGCAGGCATGTACTCTACCTGCTGAGCCACTGTGGCCCACCCACAAAAACAAACATTCTTAACATACGAACATTCCATACTTGGTATACAATCAATGGCTCACAATATCATCACATAGTTGTATATTCATCACCATAATCATTTTTAGAATATTTGCATCACTCCAGAAAAAGAAATAAAAAGAAAAAAACTCATACATACCATACCCCTCACCCCTCCCTCTCATTGACCACTAGTACTTCCATCTACCAAATATATTTTAATCTTTGTTCCCCCTATTTTTTTCTATACCCCTTACCACTCCCTTTCATTGATCACTAGTATTTCAATCTACTCAATTCATTTTAACATTTATTCCCCTATTATTTGTTTTTTTATCCACATTTTTTACTTGTCTGTCCATACCTTAGATAAAAGGAGCATCAGACACAAGCTTTTCACAATCATTTACAGTCACACTGTGAAAGCTATATCATTACACAATCATCTTCAAGAAACATGGCTACTGGAACACAGCTCTACAGTTTCAGGCACTTTCCCCTAGCCAGTCTAATACACCTTAAACTAAAAAGGGGATATCTATATAATGCATAAGAATAACCTCCAGGATAACTCCCAACTCAGTTTGAAATCTCTCAGCCACTGACACTTTATTTTGTCTCATTTCTTTCTTTTCTCTTTCAGTCAAGAAGGTTTCCTCAATGTTTTGATGCTGAGTCCCAGCTCATTCTAGGATTTCTGTCCCACACTGCCGGGGAGGTTTACACCCCTGGGAGCCATGTCCCACGTAGGGAGGGGGAGGCAGTGAGTTTGTTTGCCGTGTTGGCTGAGAGAGGGGCCACATCTGAGCAACAAAAGAAGTTCTCTTAGACCTAATTTCAAGTAGGCTTAGCCTATCCTTGGTGGGGATAAGCTTTATATGAACAAACCCCAAGATAGAGGGCTCATCCTATTGATTTGGTTGTCCCCACTGCTTGTGAGAATATCAGGGATTCTCCAAATGGGAAAGTTGAATTTTCCTCCTTTCTTCACATTCCCCCAAGCGGACTTTGCAAATACTTCTTTATTCACTGTTCAAATCACTCTGAGATTTATCAGGGCATCATACTAACCTGGACAAACCTATAACATCTCATCACATAATGTTTTTAAGGCTCATCTACATCATAGCATGTATGAGAACTTCATTCTTTTTTGTAAGTGAATAATATTCCATGGTATGGATATGCCACGTTTTGTTTATGCATTCATCCATCGATGGACATTTAGGTAGTTTCCATAAAAAGGAATGAAGCACTGATACCTGCCACAATATGGCTGAACCTCGGAAACATTATGTTAGTGAAAGAAGCCGCCACAAAAGGTCACTTAGTGTACGATTCCATTTATGTGAAATATCCAGAATAGGTAAATCCATAGAAAGAGGAAGTAGATTAGCGGTTGCTAGAGGCTGGGGGAAGGGCCAGTGGAAAATTATTTCTTTAAGCACACGGGGTTTCCTTTTGGAGTGATAAAGGTATTTTGAAACTAGAAGATGGAGGTGGTTGCACAATATTGTGATTGCACTAAATACCACTGGATTGTTCATTTTAAATGGTTAATTTTATGTTAAGTGCATTTGACCTCAATTAATAGAAAAAGCTGGGGGGGGGGAGCAGGGAGAAATTAATCAATATCAGACTCTTGCTATGTGCCAAGCACTGCATCAAGTGTTTTATTTATTCCACCTTTCCAGAAACCAAAAACATAAGTGCCAATATCCTTACTTTACTGATTAGGAAATCAAGGTTCAGAGAAGTGAAACCACTTGTCCAGGGTCACAGAGAAGGAAATGAGGGATGTACCCTGGGTCCTTCTTTTTCCAGAAAGTGTCCCTCACTATGTGGCTTTCACCCTTACCACCCCCATCATCACCAGAAGGGCCATCAGCCTCAGTGTCACACCCCCTCTAGTACCTTTCTTGTGTCCCTTAGCCTCCATTTCACACCTGGCACCTCAGCACATTAAAACTGGCCTGTGGGCTTGTCATGAAAATCTGAGGGACAGGAAGCACATGATAGAGAATTCCGAATGTTCATTTCTTGGAAGCAAGCACTGTGTTCTTTTGAAACTTCCAGATTCTTGTCCCAACAGTTTGTTTTGCTTGTTCAACAAACACACTGTTCCGGGATCCTTTCCCCTGCTAAAGTCTGCACATGTTATGCCCTGCCCTTTGTCCTCCTGTCTCTTCCACCTTTCTTGGAGAGGCATTCCAGAGCAATGGCCTTGGAGCCAGAAAGACTCAAGTTTAAATTCCTGCTCTCCCACTTAGTTGGCCATATGCCTTGGCCATGCTACTTCACCTTTGAGCCATGGGTCTCTCACCTGCAAAGTGAGGTGAGAAGAGTATCTGCCTTCCAGGGTTATGGCAGGCACTTAGTCTGCTCTTAGCATGAAGCAGGGGTTATAGAGGCAGCTAGGATTGTTCTCAGGAGGGAGAAAGGTGGAGTAAAAGGAGAACTTTTGATTAGTAGAGACCGCAGGTTAAGCTGGCTTGGCTTCTGACCTCAAAGAGTTTCCAGTATAAAACAGAGGTCAGTTACTTGCTGGGAGCCCAAGTTAGCGGTGGCTGGCAATTGAGGGCTTAAATTGTCAGCAAACAAACAAACAAACAAAAAAGAACAAGCATTGTGGCTAATAAAGCCAAATGTGTCCCTATGCTGGCATTTATATGCCCATAATTTCAAGACAAGATAGAGGTAGGTAGACAGAAGTGGTGCTTTTAAAATGTGCCTATATGGCAACCCACATTCATTCCTGTATCTTTTCTTTCTAATCTGCAGGTTTGCGAAACCCAAAATCTGGGAACCACTGCAATCATGAGGCACTTGAAGACAGGATGAAATGAGGAAAGAGAAGTGAGCCCAGGAGGCAAAAAATTAAATCCGTCTGGCATTTGCGTGTATATATCCGGCCAGTGTAGGCAGTGTACATTTGCCTGACTTCCTGAGGGATAATTTGCATCATCTTACGCTCATTTGCTTGTGCAATTGATTCTCTGGGGCTGGTGTTTCCATCCTGTGTTTGCCCGCTCCTTGTAACCCAGATTTGGGCAGAGAAAAGTAGAGGTGATATGATGGCAGGAGGGTGGCAAGGTTGGGCAAGAGTAGGGTAGGCTGGAGCCAGGGTGACTGAGCTGCCCTCTTTTAAAGGGAGACTGTGTGATAGCTCAGGTCCTATCCTGTTACTTTCATGCAGTGTGATCCAGGGCAAGGCACCTTACCTCTCTGAGCATTCATTTTCTCATACGTTAGAATAAGTCTCTTCCCAGTGTCCGATAGTTTTTGCCCTTACACTCAATTTTAAAGCTCAATTTCCTTAGCAGTAAAATGAGCATAAAAATCATACCTAAATCATGGCATGGATGTGAGGATTAGCACTTTACGCAGTTCTTGGAATGTAGTAAATGCTTGATAAATGCCAGTTAATATTGGCCATTAGCTTTTTTAAAAAACAGATCTACAATCCCTTATCTGCAATCTGAAATCTAAAAGGCTCTGAAAACTGAAACTGTTTACAAAGTTTGTCATCAAAATTCATTTGGTGGCAAAACCAGACCTGAATTGATGCCAAGCTATTTACAGTCTTAATTTATCCACTGATTGTGAACATATTAATGTAGTTGATTGCTGGATGTGGCCCTAAAACATGCACGAAATCACTTTCCTAACGTATGAAGAATCCTAAATCCTGAATCATCTCTGGCCCCTGGAATATTGGGTAGGGGACTGTGAACCTGTAGCAGAGGAAGATATGAAAGAACAGGACATGGCCATGTCCAGGCCAGGGCATGCTGGGTGTGGGGACCGGAGAGACCATTGGTGCTGCTGGTGAGAGAAAAAGCCAAGGCCAAGGTGGACGTCCTGGAGCAGAAACTTGCTTATGATAGAACCCGACATTGGTTGATTTAAGCAACAAGGGAACTTGTTGGAAAGGTATGGTTAGTTTTGGAAATGGCTGGGAGGGCAGAAGAACCAGACTCAGAGGCCCCAGGGCCAAGAAGCCTCCAAAGTCACTCACAGAACTGGTTGGGTGGGGACGGTGAGACTCAAAGCCCTAGCCTGCACTGCCAATTCTGACCCACAATTGGCACCAGACAGGGAGGCCACGGCTGCCGCCACCTGGGCACTGTCTCTGCTTCACATCCAGTCTGGAGTGGGAGCATCCGATTTGCAGAAGCAATGTGACCATGCCTCCGCCCTGACTCCTGAAGCAGTGGCCCCCTAAAATAGGAAAGGGGGTACAGATGTTGGGCAGCCCAAACCAACAAAAACAGGCAAAGGTTTAGCACCAAGGGCTTCCTAGTTGAGTAAGTCCACCAGGGCCTTAAAGGATGCTCAGACTTAGGCTGGAAGGGATGACAAAAGGTGAAGAAATCCAGATTAGGGCAAGGGCCAACATGCCTGGCTAGAGGGCACATACTAGATGCCAGTCACCAAGCTAAGCACTTTATTCTCATTTAATCCTTGTAGCAACCATAGGCAATAGGGGAGCTCTTATTAACAGCAGTTTTCAGACAAAGAAACTGAGGATCACAAAGATTAGGTAAAGTTGCCCAAGATAATAAAGCTAGAAGGTGCGTAAGTGGGGAGAAGAATGCAGGCAGTCTGACTCCTGGTCATAACCCCTACAGTACATAGGAAATAGGTTCTATACTGAGCGTGTACTTCTATCAACTGATAGTACCTGCTTGGAGCCCTGTGTTGTGAAGAATTCTAAGGTTTTCTCTGAGACATTATATGTAAGATGAGCTGTGATCAATTAGTGATGTCTCCTTAACAAACTTGACCTGAGAATTCAGATTTTGCATTCTTTTCATTTCACCTACAAATTATATGAAATTGACCCTATGGTAGCCTGAAAAAGATGACTCAACACGTTTCAAAAGACTGAAATCAGACTATGTTCTCTGACCACAAAAGAAGTAAACTAGAAATCAATAATAAAAAATAAATAAACAGAAAATCCCCAATGCCTAGAAGTTAACAATTGCATGGCTAAATAGTCCATGGATCAAATAAGAAATCAAAATGGAAATTGCACAGCACTTTGAACTGAATGATAATGAAGATATGACATATGAAAACTTGTGGGATGCACTAAAGCAGTGTTTAGAGGAAAATTCATAGCCTTAAAATGTATATATTTGAAAAAGAGAAAGACTTGAAAATTAAAAATTAAAACTTCCATCTAAACTAGAAAGAGGGGGGCAAGATGGCAGCTTAGAAGGTGTGGGATTTAGTTCTTCCTCCAGAGCAGATAGTAAATAGCCAGGAACAGTACAGAACAACTTCTGGGGCCATGTCAGTGACGGGACACACAGCGTACCCCAGTCTGGACCAGCTGGACCAGCTGCAAGCTCCCCCAGAATGGTGAGTTCCCCAAGCCATGGCGGCCAGTACCGCTCCCCCACAGGCTGCTTCCCAGAGGGGAAAGGAAAGGGACTTTACTAGTAGCAGGGGCTGAGTGCTACAAAACTCCAACTGTGGAATTAATTAACAAATTCGGAGTCTTAAAAATAGGCCCCCAGCTTAGCTGAACCTCGAGTAAAAGCAGAGGTCACTGGTTTTTGCCCCCACATAGAGAGGGCAGAGCTGACAGAAAAAGAAAAAAAACAAACAGAGATTCTTTGGGAGCTGAAAAGGTCTGGGCCCTGCAGGAAAGGAGGGGGCACATAGGACCTGGAGATACACAGAGCAATGTATCAACTTAAACTCTTCATAGGCAAACCTGAGGAATGGGGTCCTGCTCTGAAAAGGATTTTTCTTTTTCTCTTTTGTGGCTGTTTTTCTATGGCTGATTACTCTTTGAATACATCTGCAAGGCTTCTCGGGCTCCACTGCCCCAGGCATAGACAGAATTGAGCTTCTTTGAGAGCTTGTCTGGAGCCTGTGCCTTCCCCAGAAGAAGGGTGGGGCCCAGCTCACATGGCATCCCTTCCTCAAGGAATTTAGACCCCACGGTCTGGAAAAGTGAAGCAATTAAACCCAGTCTACAACTTCACTTCTGTCTCCACCACCCCCTAGCAGGGACAGTCTGCTGAAGTTAAAGGTATCACATCACCTTATGCTGGTGGGACCTGCAGGCAGACAAGCACCACATACTGGGCAGGATAGGAAAAATGCAAAGTCCAAAACTTCATAGGAAAGCCTTTTAATCTGCTGGGTCTCACCTTCAGGGAAAACTGATGCAGGTGACTCTTTCCTTCTGAGAGATCAGTTTGGTCTGGGAAAATCTGACTGGGATCTATAATACCTAAGTAGACCCTCCTAAGGGGTGGGGGAAAGGCACCATACAGGCAGGGCAAGAAACAAAAAAACAAGAACTGAAAAATTTTGATCTGTTAAACAAAACCTAAGCTAAAGGACTAGGATAAGCTGAACTGAATGTCAAAGAACAGATAGACAACAAATTCATCCAGCAAGAAAATCCTAGGGAAAGAAAAAAGTGAAAACAATCTTCAGAGTCAACTAATTCAGGTAATTAAATGCCTAGACGCCAGCAAAAAATAATGAATCACACTAAGAAAATTGAAGAAATGGTCCAATCAAAGGAACAAACCAACAATTCAAATGAGATACCAGAGTTGAAACAATTAATTCAGAATGTTTGAACAGACATGGAAAACCTCATCAAAAATCAAATCAATGAATCGAGGGAGGCTATAAAGAAGGCAAGGAATGAACAAAAAGAAGAAATTGAAAGTCTGAAAAAACAAATCACAGAAGTTATGGGAATGAAAGGCACAGTAGAAGAGATGAAAAAAAAAACAATGGAAACCTACAATGTCAGATTTCAAGAAGCAGAAGATAGGATTAGTGAACTGGAGGATGGAACATCTGAAATCTGACAAGCAAAAGAAAATATAGGGAAATGAATGGGAAAATATGATCAGGAACTCAGGGAATTGAATGACAACATGAAGCACATGAATATACGTGCTGTGGGTGTCCCAGAAGGAGAAGAGAAGGAAAAAGAAAGGAGAAAAACTAATGGAGGAAATTATCACTGAAAATTTCCCAACTCTTATGAAAGACTTAAAATTACAGACCCAAGAAGTGCAGCGTACCCCAAACAGAATAGATCCAAATAGGCATACTCCAAGACACTTACTAATCAGAATGTCAGATGTCAAAGAGAAAGAGAGAATCTTGAAAGCAGCAAGAGAAAAGCAATCCATCACATACAAAGGAAGCCCAATAAGACTATGTGTAGATTTCTCAGCAGAAACCATGGTGGTGAGAAGACAGTGGGATGATATATTTAAGATACTAAAAGAGAAAAACTGCCAACCAAGAATTCTGTATCTAGCAAAACTGTCCTTCACAAGTGAGGGGGAGGGAGAGAGTGCCAAGATGGTGGCGTAGCGAGGTGTGGTATTTAGTTTGTCCTCCAGAACAGCTACTAAATAGCCAGGAACAGTACAGAACAACTGCTGGGGCCATGTCAGTGACTGGATACACAGCTTACCCTAGTGTGGACCAGCTGGACTGGCTGCGAGCCCCCCCCCCAGAATCATGAGTTCCCCAAACCGCGGTGGCCGGCACCCCTCCCCACAGGCTGCTTCCCAGAGGGGAAAGGAAAGGGACTTTACCAGCAGCAGGGGCTGAGTGCAACTAAGCTTCAATTGTGGGATTAATTCACAAATTCTGACTACTAAAAATAGGCCCCCAGCTCAGCTGAACCTGGTCATGGCGGAGGTTGCTGATTTTTGCCCTGGCGCCAAGAGGTCAGGGATGATGGAAAAACAAAAAAGAAACAGAGGTTTTTTGAGATTGGATAGCACAAACTACTTGAAAGGATCTGGGCCCTGAAGGAAAGGAGGGGAGACATAGGATCTGAAGGTAATCAAAGCAACATACCTACTTATGCTCTTGATTGGAAAAACCAAGGAACAGGGGTCCTGCTCTGAGAAGGATTTCTCTCTCTCTCTCTCTCTCTCTTTTTTTTTTTTGTGGCTGTTTCTACAAAGGCTTGACTGCCTTTGGATACAGCGGCAGGGCTTCTCAGGCTGCAACTGCCCCAGGCATAGGCAGAACAAGCTTGCTTGAGAGCCTGTCTGGAGCCTGTGCCTTCCCCCGGGGAGGGGTGGGGCCTAGTTCAGGTGGAATCCCTCCCTCAAGGAATTCAGACCCCATGGTTTGGAAATTTGAAGGATTAAAGCCAGCCGACAACCTCTCCCTGTCTCCACCACACCCCATCAGGGAGAGACTGCAAAAGTTAAAGGTACCGCATCACCTTACGCTGGTGGGACCTGCAGGCAGACAAGCACCACATACTGGGCAGGATAAGAAAAACACAGAGTCCAGAGACTTCACAGGAAAGTCTTTCAACCTGGTGGGTCTCACCCTCAGGGAAAACCGACGCAGGTGACTCTTTCCTCCTGACAGGAGGCCAGTTTGGTCTGGGAAAATCTGGCTGGGGTCTATAATACCTAAGTAAACCCTCCTAAGGGGTGGTGGAAAGGCACCATAAAGGCAGGGCAAGAAACAGAAAAACCAGAACTGAACATTTCTGCTCTGTTAAACAAAGCCTAAGCTAGTGGTCCAGAATAAACTGAACTGAGTGTCAAAGAACAGATAGACAACAAAGTCATCCAGCAAGAAAATCCTAGGTAAAAGAAGTGCAAACATTCTCCAGAATAAACTAATTAAGGTAATTAAATGCCTAGAAGTCAGCAAAAAATAATGAATCATACTAGGAAAATTGAAGAAATGGCCCAATCAAAGGAACAAACCAACAATTTAAATGAGATACAGGAGTTGAAACAATTAATTCAGAATATTTGAACAGACATGGAAAACTTCATCAAAAATCAAATTGATGAATTGAGGGAGGATATAAAGAAGGCAAGGAAGGAACAAAAAGAAGAAATTGAAAGTCTGAAAAAACAAACCACAGAAGTTATGGGAATGAAAGGCATGGTAGAAGAGATGAAAAAAACAGTGGAAACCTACAATGTCAGATTTCAAGAAGCAGAAGATAGGATTATTGAACTGGAAGATGGGACATCTGAATCCAATAAGCAAAAGAAAATATTGGGAAAATATGAGCAGGGACTCAGGGAATTGAATGACAACATGAAGCACACGAATATATGTGTTGTGGGTGTCCCAGAAGGAGAAGAGAAGGGAAAAGAAAGGAGAAAAACTAATGGAGGAAATTATCACTGAAAATTTCCCAACTCTTATGAAAGACTTAAAATTACAGACGCAAGAAGTGCAGTGTACCCCAAACAGAATAGATCCAAATAGGCATACTCCAAGACACTTACCAATCAGAATGTCAGATGTCAAAGAGAAAGAGAGAATCTTGAAAGCAGCAAGAGAAAAGCAATCCATCACATACAAAGGAAGCCCAATAAGACTATGTGTAGATTTCTCAGCAGAAATCATGGTGGTGAGAAGACAGTGGGATGATATATTTAAGATACTAAAAGAGAAAAACTGCCAACCAAGAATTCTATATCCAGCAAAATTGTCCTTCAAAAATGAGGGAGAAAATAAAACATTTTCAGACAAAAATCACTGAGAGAATTTGTAACCAAGAGACCAGCTCTGCAAGAAATACTAAAGGGAGCACTAGAGGCAGATACAAAAAGATAGGAGAGAGAGGTGTGGAGAAGAGTGTGGAAAGGAAAACTATCAGTAAAGGTAAAAGGAAGAAAAAATAGATATGACATATAAAATCCAAAAGGCAAAATGGTAGAAGAAAGTACTGCCTGTACAGTAATAGCACTAAATGTTAATGGATTAAACTCCCCAATCAAAAGACATAGAATGGTGGAATGGATTAAAAAACGGGACCCATCTATATGCTGTCTATAGGAAACACATCTTAGACTCAAGATAAACATAGGTTGAAAGTGAAAGGTTTGGAAAAGATATTTCATGAAAATAACAATCAGAAAAGAGCAGGAGTAGTTATACTAATATCCAACAAATTAGACTTCAAATGTAAAACAGTTGAAAGAGACAAAGAAGGACACTATGCATTAATAAAAGGAAGAATTCAACAAGAAGACATAACAATCATAAATATTTGTGCACTAAGCCAGAATGCTCCAAAATACATGAGGCAAACACAGAAAACATTGAAAAGAGAAACAGACACATCTACCATAATAGTTGGAGACTTCAATTCCCCACTCTCATCAATGGACAGAACATCTTGACAGAGGATCAATAAAGATTCAGAGAATTTGAATACTACAATAAATGAGCTAGACTTAACAGACATTTATAGAACATTACACCCCACAACAGCAGGATATACCTTTCTCTCAAGTGCTCATGGATCATTCTCAAGGATAGACCATATGCTGGGTCACAAAGCAAGTCTCAATGAATTTAAAAAGATTGAAATACTTACTCAGATCATAAAGGAATGAAGTTGGAAATCAGTAATAGGCAGAGTGCCAGAAAATTCACAAATATTTGGAGGCTCAATAACACACTCTTAAACAACCAGTGGGTCAAGGAAGAAATTACAAGAGAAATCAGTAAATATCTCAAGGCAAATGAAAATGAAAACACAACATATCAAAATTTATGGGGTGCAGCAAAGGCAGTGCTAAGAGAGAAATTTATTGCCCTAAATGCCTATATCAAAAAAGAAAAAAGGGCAAAAATCAAAGAATTAACTGTCCACATGGAAAAACTGGAGAAAGAACAGCAAACTAGCCCCAAAGCAAGCAAAAGGAAGAAATAATGAAGATTAGAGCAGAAATAAATGATATTGAGAACATGAAAACAATTGAGAAAATCAACAAAACCAGAAGTTGGTTCTATGAGAAAATCAATAAGATTGATGGACCCTTAACGAGGTTGACAAAAAGAAGAGAGAGGATGCAAATAAATAAAATCAAAACTGGAAGAGGAGATACAACCACTGGCCCCACAGAAATAAAGGAAGTAATGAGAGGATACCATGAACAACTTTATGCTAATAAATTAAACAATGTAGATGAAATGGACAACTTTCTAGGAATGCATGAACAACCAACATTGACTTGAGAAGACATAGATGACTTCAACAAACCAACTACAAGTAAAGAAATTGAATCAGTCATTAAGAAGCTCCCCAAAAAGAAAATTATAGGACCACATGGCTTCACATGTGAATTCCACCAAACATTCCAGAAAGAATTACTACCAATCCTGCTCAAACTCTTCAAAAAAATTGAACAGGAGGGAAAGCTACCTAATTCATTCTATGAAGCCAACATCACCCTCATACCAAAGCCAGACAAAGATATTACAAAAAAGAAAACTACAAACCAATCTCTCTAATAAATATAGATGCAAAAATCCTCAACAAAATTCTAGCAAATCGAAACCAGCAGCACATTAAAAGAATTATACACCATGACCAAGTAGGATTCATCCCAGGTCTGCAAGGATGGTTCAACATGAGAAAATCTATTAATATAATATACCATATCAACAAATCAAAGCAGAAAAACCACATGATCATCTCAATTGATGCAGAAAAGGCATCTGACAAAATTCAATATCCTTTCCTGTTGAAAACACTTCAAAGGATAGGAATAGAAGGGAACTTCCTCAAAATGATAAAGGGAATATATGAAAAACCCACAGCTAACATCAGTCTCAATGGGGAAAAACTGAAAACTTTCCCCCTAAGATTAGGAACATGACAAGGATGTCCACTATCACCACTGTTATTCAACATTGTGTTGGAAGTTCTAGCCAGAGCAATTAGACAAGAAAAAGAAATACAAGGCATCAAAACTGGAAAGGAAGAATTAAAATTCTCACTGTTTACAGATGATATGATACTATATGTCGAAAACCCTGAAAAATCCACAGCAAAACTACTAGACCTAATAAATAAGCACAGCAAAGTGACGGTTACAAGAGCAACACTAAAAATCTGTAGTGTTTCTATACACTAGTAATGAACAATCTGGGGGAAATCAAGAAAAAAATTCCATTTACAATTGCAACCAAAAGAATAAAATATTTAGGAATAAATTTAACTAAAGAGATGAAAGACCTATACAAAGAAAACTACCAGAAATTGTTAAAAAAAAAAAATCACAGAAAACCTAAATAGATGGAAGGGCATATCGTGTTCATGGATTGGAAGACTAAATATAGTTAAGATGTCAACTCTACCTAAATTGTTTTACAGATTCAATGCAATACCAATTAAAATCCCAAAAACTTACTTTGCAGAAATAGAAAAACCAATAACCAAATTTATCTGGAAGGGCAGGGTGTCCCGAATAGCTAAAAGTATGCTGAGAAAAAAAAATGAAGTCAGAGGTCTCACGCTATCTGACTGTAAGACATATTATGAAGCTACAGTGGTCAAAACAGCATGGTACTGGCATAAAGATAGATATACTGACCAATGGAATTGAATAGAGTGTTCAGATATAGAACTCTCATCTATGGACATTTGATCTTTGATAAGGCAGTCAAGCCAACTCATTTGGGACAGAACAGTGTCTTCAATAAATGGTGCCTAGAGAACAGGATATCCATATGCAAAAGAATGAAAGAGGATCCATATCTCACACCCTATTCAAAAAATGTTTAGGTTCAAAGACCTAAACATTAGATCTAAGACCATAAAACTGTTAGAAGAAAATATAGGGAAATATCTTATCAATTTTATAATAGGAGGCAGTTTCCTAGACCTTGCACCCAAAGCATGAGAATCGAAGAATAAATAAATAAATAAGAACTCCTCAAAATTAAACACTTTTGTGCATCAAAGAACTTCGTCAAGAAAGTAAAAAGACAATCTACACAATGGGAGACAATATTTGGAGACGATATATCAGATAAAGATCTAGTATCCAGAATATATAAAGAGATTGCTCAACACAACATAAAAAGACAGACAACCCAATTACAAAATGGGCAAAAGACTTGAACAGGCACTTCTCAGAAGAGGAAATACAAATGGCCAAAAGGCACATGAAGAGATGCTCAACTTCCCTGGCTATTAGGGAAATGTAAATCAAACCACAATGAGAGATCATCTCACACCCACCAGAATGGCCATTATCAATAAAACAGAAAATGATAAGTGCTAGAGAGGATGTGGAGAAAGAGGCACACTTATCCACTGTTGGTGGGAATGTCAAATGGTATAATCTCTGTGGGGGACAGTGTGGCAGTTCCTCAGGAAGCTAAGTATAGAATTGCCATATGATCTGGCAATACCACTGCTAGGTGTCTACTCAGAGGACATGAGGGCAAGAACACAAACGGACATTTGCACAGCAATGTTTACAGCATTATTATTTACAATTGCCAAGGGATGGAAACAGCTAAAATGTCCATCAACAGATGAGTGGCTAAGCAAGCTTTGGTAAATACATACGATGGAAATTATGCAGCTGTAAGACAGAATAAAGTCATGAAGCATGTAACAACATGACTGGACTTTAAGGACATTATGCTGAGTGAGATTAGCCAGAAAGAAAAGGACAAATACTGTATGGTCTCACTGATATGAACTGACATTAGCAAATGAAATTGGGAGAATTTCATTGGTAACAGAGACCATCAGGAGATAGAAATAGGGTAAGATATTGGGTAACTGGAGCTGAAGGGATACAGATTGTGCAACAGGACTAATTGTAAAAATTCAGAAATGGATAGCACAATACTACCTAACTGTAATACAATACTGTTAGAACACTGAATGAAGCTGAATGTGAGAATGATAGAGGGAGGAGGCCTGGGGGACACAAATGAAATCAGAAGGAAAGATAGACAATAAAGGCTGAGATGGTATAATCTAGAAATGCCTAGAGTGTATAATGATAGTGACTAAGTGTGCAAATTTAAAAATGTTTCTGCTTGAGGAAGAACAAAGGAATGTCAATACTGCAGGGTGTTGAAAATAGATGGTAATTAATATTTTAAAACTTTAACATATGTGTGAGACAAGCAAAAAATGTTTATTTGGTACAAAATTTATATTTTGACTAGTACATTTCCTAATATAACTTATGTGGACGACTTAATCAAACACCATAGTACTTGGAACCTTGCGTAGGGCATGAGATTCTGTAGGTTTGTCCAGAGTAATGCCCAGATAAATCCCAGAGCGATTGGAACCAGTGAATAGGGAAGTATTTGCAGAGTCCCCTAGGGGGAATGGTGAGAAAGGGGGAAAATTCAACTTCCCCAAGTGTTCTGTTCTGCCCCGTCCAGTGGGGTGAGGAACAGGGGCTCGTGGCTACGCGGAGGAAAATGGTGAGACAGGAGACGCGAGGAATGACAGCGAGACTGGGTGATGGTCAAAACTGCTAAATTTTATTGAGAGAACAAAGCATATATACTCTTGGGGAGGGGAGGCGTGGTGGGTAAGGAAGTTAGGGACGTGGAGGTCGAGGATTGGCTGACACTGTCGTTGGGGCTAGAGGCAGATCTCAGTTTCGCGCCTTGCGCCTGCGTACTGTTTTATTAGCCTGGGCAGTGGCGGGAAACGGAGAACAAAGGAGTGAGGAGAAAGAAGAACAAGGAAGTGGGCTCCGCTCTGGCGGCCATATTACTGT
>PVIY010024985.1:0-37328 GCA_004026745.1 Myrmecophaga tridactyla
GGGACTGAGATTTAGGCCAGATAATGCAGCAGGAATCCTAAAACTGGGGACTTTGGCTCACCATTAATGACTTGTGCCGAAGCTAGGCTAGAGTCCCTCAGGTGAGCCAAAGCAACAGGTGATTAAATAGCAAATAATTTATATTTGGAAAAGCAGAAGAGCAAAACCCCAGCCACCAAGAACCTCAGGGGCACGAGTCTAGCTTAATAGCCGAGTTTGACATATGGCTTTGGATTTTAGCACCAAAATGATTATTTTAAAAACTTTAACCAGTTTAAATATTTGCCTGGCAGAGAAAATATCATTTTCTGTTTAGAGAAAAGCCTTTCTAAAATTCATTTCATGGGACTCTGCCTTCTGAAACAGGGGAGATCAAATGGCATTCAAATGCCTCAAGGTCAGGCAGGAAACACACACACACACACACACACACAGAACTTGCGTGTGTTAATGTAATATTTTCTTAGGGACAGATGAGTTGTCTCTGTCCTTGCACTGAATGGTCCCTGCTTGTTGTACTTTTAGAGATTTTGTGTTTGCTTTGAATAGTTCTGTTTCCTTCCTGGCTGACGGTACAGTCCCTTTTTCTTTATTAGTCTTTATTCTGTTTGTTTACATCGAATAAGTAATATATGTTCATGTGGAAGAATTTGAAAACTGCAGATGAGAACATGAAAAATATTGCCCTACAGCCTCAGGGACCATTACTAAAAACATTTTGGCTCATACATTTGAGTATCTCTGTCTCTCTCTCTTTTATCAAAATGGGATCAAAGAGTACAGTTTGCCTGGTGACCTGTTGTTTTTTTCCACTTATTGTCATGAACAGCTGTCAAAATATGTTTTACAGTATTGCTTTGTATGTGCATACATTTTTTAAAATTTATTTTTTAAAAAAAATTTTGTTTATTAAACATATCAACATACAAACACAAACCTTCTTACCATATGATTATTCCATTCTGCATATATAATCAGTAACTCAAAATATCATCATAATAGTTGTATATTCATCATCATGATCATTTCTTAGAACATTTGCATCAATTTAGAAAAAAGAAATAAAAAGAAAACAGGAAAAAAAATCCATACATACTATACCCCTTACCCCTCCCTTTCATTGATCACTAGTATTTCAATCTACTAAATTTATTTTAACATTTGTTCCCTGTTATTTATTTATTTTTAATCCATATGTTTTACTCATCTGTCGATAAGGTAGATAAAGGGAGCATCAGACACAAGGTTTTCACAATCACACAGTCACATTGCGAAAGCTGTATCATTATACAGTCATCTTCAAGAAACATGGCTACTGGAACACAGTTCTACATTTTCACGCACTTCCCTCCACCCTCTCCATTACACCTTAACTAAAAAGGTGATATCTATATTATTCTTAAGAATAACCTCCAGGATAACCTCTCAACTCTGGAATCTCTCAGCCATTGACACACTTTGTCTTATTTTGCTCTTCCCCCTTTTGGTCCAGAAGATTTTCTCAATCCCTTGATGCTGAGTCCCAGCTCTTTCTAGGATTTCTGTCCCACGTTACCAGGAAGGTCCACACCCTGGGAGTCATGTCCCACTTAGAGAGGGGGAGGGCAGTGAGTTTACTTGCCTGCTGGCTGGAGAGAGAGAGAGGCCACATCTGGGCAACAAAAGAGGTTTTCTTGGGGGTGACTCTTAGGCCTAATTTTAAGTATGCTTAGCCTATCCTTGACAGGGTTAAGTTTCATATGAACAAACCCCAAGATTGGGGGTTCAGCCTATTGCTTTGGTTGTCCCCACTGCTTGTGAGAATATCAAGAATACTCCACTTGAGGAAGTTGAATTTCCCCCCTTTCTCACCATCCCCCCAAGGGGACTTTACAAATACTTTTTATTCACTGTTCAAATCACTCTGGGATTTATTGGGCCATCACACTGGACAAACGTCCAAAATCTCATGCCCTACTCAAGGTTCCATATACTATGGTGTTCAATTAAGCTGTCCAAATAAATTATATTAATCAAAGTATAAATTTTGCATCAAATAAGGATTTTCTTGCTTTAATCTCACATGCAAGTTTGTTTTAAAATATTAATTACCGTCTATTTTCATCACCCTACAGTATTGACATTCTTTTGTTCTTCCTCATGCAAAAACATTCTTAAATTTGTACTTTTAGTCACTATCATAATACACTCTAGGCATTCCTAGATTATGCCATCTCAGTCTTTATCGTCTATCTTTCTTTCTGATTTCATTTGTGCCCCATGCCTCCTCCCTCTATCATTCTCACATTCAGCTTCATTCAGTGTTATAACATTATTGTATTACAGTTAGATAGTATTGTGCTATCCATTTCTGAATTTTTACAATCAGTCCTGTTGTACAGTCTGTATCCCTTCAGCTCCAATTACCCAATACCTACCCTATTTCTATCTCTTGATGGTCTCTGTTATCAACTGAAGTTTTCCAAGTTCATTCACGAATGTCAGCTCATAGCAGTAAGACCATGCAGTATTTGTCCTTCTGTTTCTTGCCAGTCTCACTCAGCATAATGTCCTTAAGGTCCATCCATGTTGTTACATACTTCATAACTTTCTCTGTCTTATAGCTGTGTAATATTCCATCGTATGTATATACCACAGCTTGTTTAGTCACTTCTCTGGTGTTGAACATTTAGGCTGTTTTCATCTCTTGGCAATTGTAAATAATGCTGCTATAAACATTGGTGTGCAAATGTCCGTTTGTGTCCTTGCCCTCATGTCCTCTGAGTAGAGACCTAGCAATGGTATTGATGGGTCATATGGCAATTCTATACTTAGCTTCCTGAGGAACCACCAAACTGCCTTCCACAGTGGTTGTACCATTTGACATTCCCACCAGCAGTGGATAAGTGTGCCTCTTTCTCCACATCCTCTCCAGCATTTGTCATTTTCTGTTTTATTGATAATGGCCGTTCTGGTGGGTGTGAAATGATATCTCATTGTGGTTTAGATTTGCATTTCACTAATAGCCATCTTAATAGCTATCCTAATAGCATCTTTTCATGTACTTTTGTCCATTTGTATTTCCTCTTCTGAGAAGTGTTTGTTCATGTCTTTTTTCCATTTTGTAATTGGGTTGTCTGTCTGTCTTGTTGAGTTGAACAATCTCTTCATATATTCTGTATACTAGATGTTTATCTGATATATCGTTTCCAAATATTGTCTCCCATTGTGTTGGTTGTCTTTTTACTTTCTTGATGAATTTCTTTGCTGCACAAAAGTGTTTAATTTTGAGGAGTTCCCATTTCTTTCTTTCTTTCTTCAGTGCTCATGCTTTGGATGTAAGGTCTAGGAAACTGCCTCCTATTATAAGATTTATAAGATATTTCCTTCTAAAAGTTTTATGGTCTTAGATTGAATGTTTAGGTCTTTGATCCATTTTGATTTAATTTTTGTATAGGTTATGAGATATGGATCCTCTTTCATTCTTTTGCATGTGGATATCCAGTTCTCTAGGCACCATTTATTGAAGAGACTGTTTTGTCCCAGGTGAGTTGGCTTGACTGCCTTATCAAAGATCAGTTGTCCATAGATGAGAGGGTCTATATCTGAACACTCTGTTTCGATTCCAGTGGTCAATATATCTTTCTTTATACCAGTACCATGCTGTTTTGACCACTGTTGTTTCATAATACGCCTTAAAGTCAGGTAGCGTGAGACCTCCGACTTCATTTTTCTTTTTCAGGATACTTTTAGCTATTCAGGGCACCCTGCCCTTCCAGATAAATTTGGTTATTGGTTTTTCTATTTCTGAAAAATAAGTTTTTGGAATTTTAATTGGTATTGCATTGAATCTGTAAATCAATTTAGGTAGAATTGACACCTTAACTATATTTAGTCTTTCAATCCATGAACATGGTATGCCTTCCATTTATTTGGGTCTTCTGTGATTTCTTTGAACAATTTCTTATAGTTTTCTTTGTATAGGTCTTTTGTATCCTTAGTTAAATTCACTCCTCAATATTTTATTCTTTTGGTTGCAATTGTAAATCGAATTTTTTTCTTGATTCCCCCCCAGATTGTTCATTACTAGTGTATAGAAACACTACAGATTTTTGAGTGTTGGTCTTGTAACCTGCCACTTTGTTCCACTCATTTATTAGCTCTAGCAGTTTTGCTGTGGATTTTTCTGGGTTTTTGACATATAGTATCATATCATCTGCAAACAGTGAGAGTTTTGCTTCCTCCTTTCCAATTTTGATGCCTTGTATTTCTTTTTCTTGTCTAATTGCTCTGGCTAGAACTTCCAACACAATGTTGAATGACAGTGGTGATAGTGGACATCTTTGTCTTGTTCCTAATCTTAGGCGGAAAGTTTTCAGTTTTTCCCCATTGAGGTTGATGTTAGCTGTAGGTTTTTCATATTCACATATTCCCTTTATCATGTTGAGGAAGTTCCCTTCTATTCCTGTTCTTAGAAGTGTTTTCAACAGGAAAGGATGTTGAATTTTGTCATATGCCTTTTCTGCATCAATCGCGATGATCATGTGGTTTTTCTGCTTTTATTTGTTGATATGGTATATTACATTAATTAATTTTGTTATGTTGAACCATCCCTGCATACCTGGGATGAATCCTACTTGGTCATGGTGTTTAATTCTTTTAATGTGCTGCTGGATTTGATTTGTAAGAATTTTGTTTTGGATTTTTGCATCTAATATTAGATTAATATTCTAATCTAATATTAGATTAGAATCATCTAATATACATTAGAGAGATTGTTCTGTAATTTTTTTTCTTGTAATATCTTTGTCTAGCTTTGGAATGAGGGTGATGTTGGCTTCGTAGAATGAGTTAGATAGCTTTCCCTCCTCTTCAATGTTTTTGAAGAGTTTGAGCAGGATTGGTACTGATTCTTTCTTGAATGTTTGGTAGAATTCACATGTGAAGCCATCTGGTCCTGGACTTTTCTTTTTGGGGAGCTTCATAACGACTGATTTAATTTCTTTACTTGTGATTGGTTTGTTGAGGTCTTCTATTTCTTCTTGAGTCAATGTTGGTTGTTCATGCCTTTTTAGGAAGTTGTCCATTTCATCTGCATTGTCTAGTTTATTTCATAGTATCCTCTCATCACCTCCTTTATTTATGCAGGGTCAGTGGTTATGTCTCCTCTTCCATTTCTGATTTTACTTGTTTGCATCCTCTCTCTTCTTCTTGTTGTCAACCTTCTAAGGGTCCATCAATCTTATTGATTTTCTCATAGAACCAACTTCTG
Organism: Myrmecophaga tridactyla; assembly: GCA_004026745.1. NCBI lineage: Eukaryota > Metazoa > Chordata > Mammalia > Pilosa > Myrmecophagidae > Myrmecophaga > Myrmecophaga tridactyla. The sequence goes on from PVIY010024985.1 coordinate 5,252, forward strand.
GTTGTATTGAGTATCTTGATTGTTTTCATGCTCTCAATTTCAGTTATTTCTGCTCTAATCTTCGTTATTTCTTTCCTTTCCCTTGCTTTGGGGTTAGTTTGCTATTCTTCCTCTAGTTCTTCCCAGTGGACAATTAATTTCTCAATTTTTGCTCCTTCTTCTTTTTTGATATAGGCATTTTGGGCAATAAATTTCCCTCTTAGCACTGCCTTTGCTGCCTCCCTTAAATTTTGATATGTTGTGTTTTCATTTTCATTTACCTTGAGATATTTACTGATTTCTCTTGTAATTTCTTCCTTGACCCACTGGCTGTTTAAGTGTGTGTTGTTGAGCCTTCATATATTTGTGAATTTTCTGGCACTCTGCCAATTATTGATTCCCGACTTCATTCCTTTATGATCTGAGAAAATGTTTCATATGATTTCAATCTTTTTAAATTTATTGAGACTTGCTTTGTGACCCAGCATATGGTCTATCGTTGAGAATGATCCATGAGCACTTGAGAAAAAGGTGTATGCTGCTGTCATGGGGTGTAATGTTCTATAAATGTCTGTTAAGTCTAGCTCATTTATTGTATTATTCAAATTCTCTGTTTCTTTATTGATCCTCTATCTAGTTGTTCTGTCCATTGATGAAAGTGGGGCATTGAGATCTCCAACTAATATGGTAGATGTGTCTATTTCTCTTTTCAGTGTTTTCAGTGTTTGGCTCATGTATTTTGGAGCTTTCTGGCTCAGTACAAAAATATTTGTGATTGTTATGTTTTCTTGTTGAAGTGTTCCTTTTGTTAATACATAGTGTCCTTCTTTGTCTCTTTTAACTGGTTTACATTTGAAGTTTAATTTGTTCAATATTAGTATAGCTACTCCTGCTCTTTCCTGATTGTTGTAACATGGAATATCTTTTCGCAACCTTTCACTGTAAACATATGTTTATTCTTGGGTCTAAGATGTGTTTCCTGTAGACAGCATATAGATGGGTCCTGTTTTTTAATCCATTCTGCCGGTCTGTGTCTTTTGATTGGGGAGTTTAATTCATTAACATTTAGTGTTATTACTGTACGGGCAGTACTTTCTTCTACCATTTTGCTTTTTGGATTTTATTTGTCATATCTAATTTCTCTTCACTTTTCTTCATTTTTTAAAAAACTTTTTTCCATAAGACGTGTTCAGCCATATCTAAAGCATAGAGACTGGAATAACAACAGTTATGTACAATTATCCACATTCTGCTTTTCTAGTTTCATCTCCCCCCATTCCCCATTTGTTTTTCTAGAATATTTAAAAAGAAAGCCCAGATGCATCGCTTCATTTACAAAATTTTCAGATGATATATCTGAGTTGTTCTCAACTGTAGGCAATTTTGCCCCCAGGGGACATTTGGCAATGTCTGCAGACAGTTTTGGTTGTTACAACTGGCAGAGGTGTGTGTGTGTGTGTGTGTGTGTGTGTGTGTGTGTGTGTGTGTGCGCATGCTACTGGCATCTGGTGGGTAGAAGCCTGGGATCCTGCAAAATATCCTGCAAGGCAGAGACAGTTCTCCTTAATAAAGAATTATCCAGCCAAGAAGTGTCAAAACTGTCTAACAGAAGAGAACTTCAAAAAAGTCTATACATTAATTTTTTATCACATCCAACAACATTAACAGTACTTTTTAAATATCATAAAATTTTCTTGATTTTCTCGATCAAAAAAATAAGTAACTTGACAGAGTATCCAAAAAGATCTTTTCATTTATAACAGTTACCCCTGTGCTTTCTGGTTTTTTTTTTTTTTTTTGTGGCATTTATTTGCTGAAGAATCTGGGTCATTTGTTCGGTAGGATTTCCCATCGCCTGGATTTGGGTGACTGCATCTTTATGGTATTATTTATCATGTTAGTCTGTTCTCTCATTTCTGATAGATTGAAGTACAGATTGATCAGTAAATTTTGGTGTTGTCAACCCGATTTTTCCATTATAATTTTCTCCATCAGCTTGTTGTCTATCTACTCTTGTGGTTCTCAAAGTGTGCTTGTACCATCATCACCTGGGCACTTCTTTGGTGTACAAATTCTTGGGCCCCCTAGATCAACTGAATCAGATGCTCAGGGCATGGGGCCAGCTGTCTGCATTTTAACGCACCCTTCCAATGCCTACTAGAGTTTGAGAACCACTGACCTAATGTTTTTAACAGCCATTGACGGGCATTGTCTAGATCAATTATTTTGGTTAAGGATTGAAAAATGGTGAGTTTCTAATTCTTCCATCCCCTTTGCATTTATTAGCTGTAACTTTTGTATGAAGAAGAATTTTCCTTCATTAATTCTTGGCTTACCCTGAAATATAGTCTTTACAGGAAAGACAAGATAAATGCTTGATTTATTCCCTTTATTATTTTTTCCTTTTTATCGAGGCATAACTTAAGATGATAAAAGGCACAAATCTTAACTGTATAGCTCGATGAATTTTACATATGTAAGCACCCATGAAACCACCATCCAGCCCAAGATATAGAACATTTCCAGCATCCCCTCATGTCTCCTTCCAGTTAGTGCCCCCTCTGCTTTCCCACCTCCATCGTAAACATGAAACATATTTCAGTTGTATTTGTGCTGTCTCTTTCCACAGAGTTTATTTTCTATGTGATCAAAATAGCCATTCTTTTTTATTCATGGTTTCTGGACTTGCTTTCATGCTAAAAACTGTATTATCCAACCCAAAGCAATAAAATACTTTACCTTATCCTCTAGTCTTTATCTTTGATCCAAATTTTCTAAATCGCTGGTTAATTGTCCTAACATCATTTATTAAAGCCCCGCTATGTCCTTCATTAATTTGAAATGGTTCTTTCATCTTATTGTTTCTTATGCATTCAGCTTAATGTCTGGATACCCTGTTCTGTTCTGTTCTATCTCTTTGTCTCTTCCTACACTACAGCATTGTAATATGTCTTATTAGTTAGCAGGGCAAGTTCCCTGCCATTCCTTAAAGTAATCATGTTTTCAGGATTTTGTTCCTGATCGTTCTTACTGAATTTATTCTTCCAGTTAAATTTTTGAGTCACATTTTCAAGGCTCATAAATTAGGAGTTTGGGATTACTTCTACATTGTTGCAAACTTGGATATTATAAATTATCCAAGATTAACATTTTCAGTGGATTCAGTGATTTCTTATTTGTCCTCAGTAAAACCCTCCAGGGTTTTGCCTTTTTTTTGGGTAAAAATTCACTCTTACATATTTTGTTTATTTTTATTATTTTGAGAGGCATCTTTTTAAATGTATTTTTGCTGTAAGAGGCTATTGCTTTTTATGTTTTTTTTATTGTCCAACTGTCTTAGTGAAATCTCTTTTTTTTCTGTTAGCTTTCAGTTGATTCATTTGGGGTTTTCAAGTATATAGTTATTAGCTACAAATGAAAATGGTTTTTCTGTCTCTTTTCCGTTATATACCATTTATTTTGTTCTTCTTTAATTGCATCGAAATAGCACTTAGAGTACCATGTTAAGTAGCAGTGGTGATAATGGCATCTGTACTTTTTCCTTTCATTGATGGGGACACTTCTAGAGTTTTTCCCTTAGATCTGGTGCTGATTATTTTGTGATGTAGTGGTGGTGATTGTGATTGTGATTGTGAGTATGGGTGTGACTTTTTAAATGGGCTAAGCAAGAGCCCTTTATTTTAATTGTTTGAATTTTTTTCTTGTTAACTTAGGTATGGATGAGGAATTTAATTACATGAATTTTTGATATCTGTTGAGTTCACCATCAAATATTTGCTCTTTAAAATATTAATATGGTGATTATTTTAATAGATTCTGTTCTTTTATGAACCCTATTAGGATACTGTGTGTTATTTTTAAAAATGTTTTATCTAGTTTCTAATTAGAATTTTTGTTTATATTTTTATAAGTTAGATTGGTTTGGAGATCTTTTTTTTTTTTTTTATTCCTGGTCTTTATCAAGTCCTGTTATCAGTATTCTGCTGGCTTTGTTTTAAAAATGAAATCTTGCTTAAATAACAGAGGAAATGAATGCTCCATAAAGGTTTGAAAGAAATCACCTAGGAGCCCATCTAGGCTAAAAGCTTTTTTTGAGGGATGATTCTTTGATAACAAGGAGGATATTTTTATTTTAAATGGAAAATAAAACATTTTCAAAACAAGTTTAATTAATGGAAATTCTGTTATGTTACTTTTGTTATTGTTATAGAAGTTGTGCCAATTTGAAAGGATTTATGTACCCTAGAAAAGCCTTGTTTTAATCCTAATCAGTCTTGTGGGAGCAACTATTTCTTCTAATCTTTATTCAGCTCTGTAGGTTGGCAACTTGATTAAGTTATCCCCATGGAGATGTGACACCCAATTGTGGGTATTAACCTTAGATTAGAGGGAGATGTGACTCCACCCATTGCAAATGGGCCTTGATTACTTTACTGGAATCCTTTAAAAGAGGAAGCATTTTGGAGAAAGCTTGAAAATGACGAGAGCAGCAGAGACATGAGAACTACAGAGTTGACCAGACCTTTCGAGATGAAGGAATACACCCCTAGGGGAGCTTCGTGAAGCAAGAAACCTGGAGAGGAGGGTAGCAGAGATTGCTATGTTCACCACGTACCTTTCCAGTTGAGAGAGAAACCTTGAATGTCATCGGCCTTTCTTGAGAGAAGGTAACCTCTTGTTGGTTCTTTAATTTGGACAGTTTTATAGACTTGCCTTAATTGGGACATTTTCTCAATCTTAGAACTGTAAACTAGTAACTTATTAAATTCCTCTTTTTAAAAGCCATTCCATTTCTGGTATATCGCCTTCTAGGAGCTAGCAAACTAAAACAGAAGTCACACATAATAATTACAGAAAAATTAGAAAAGTCCTGAAAGCGAAAAGAGTATAAAAGTCATTTTACTAAAGTCTGCAGCATACTGGGAAGAAGCAGTGCTGTCCTGGAACAAAGCATGACACTTCCAGGGAGAACACCTCTTCCCGATTTTGTCATGACCAATTGTGAAACTTGTCCCCAGGACATCTGGGGTGCTGTCTCTGAAACCGTGCCAGGGCTTGGCATTGACAGTGGGGGTGGGACTGAGCCAGCCTAGGACCTGTGGGGTTACAATACACAAGGAGTCCTTGGGGTATTTCTCAGGGGCTGGAGGTGCTTTATCAGCGGTAAGACTGGAGCCAAAATTATTGAAATACTACCATGAATGTCTTTTTTACCTGTGCCCCCGACAGGTGTGGCCTGGAGAAATTGAGGTCATGCTGGTGCAGGTGAGAGCCGGAGGACCTAAATGCATTTGTGACCGCGTGCTTAGCCAGCTTCCCCTGCATGTTATTAAAGATTTGTCTTATCCCCACTGATTTAAAAAGCCAAGTATATGATGAACTACATTGTTTTATACTTCGACTTGTTTCTGTTCTTTTTTTCTGTTTCATTGATTTTTAAAAACTATATTGCTTTCAGTACCTTATATACCTTTTTGTTTGTTTCTTGGAAATTCTTCATCTCACTCAGTCTGGTTGCTTTTTCATCTTTACCTCCTCTCTCCTTCCAAGTCTCTGCACTGAATCATGGAGCTACTGTTCTCTTTTAAGTCTTTCAGTAGATTATTTTCAGAGGTGTGTGGCTCCAAAGTCTCTCGATACTTTTCTTTTGTTTTATAGTATGTAAAAAAAAATAATTCCTGTCCCCCCGCCTACCCTTTAAGAAGTTGTTTATTGAGAAACAGGAAGGGGCAGTTGTTTTTCATAGCATGTGTAGTGATTGATCTCTTCAGGCCCATAGCTATTGGATTGGTTAGCAGATCTGGCTTTTAGACAAGTCCCCATGCCTTGGAGAGAGGTTTCTTTACATTTCTGCCTCTACCCCATGAACTTTATGCCAGGGATGGGGAGTGGGTGGTGGACAAAGCAGTATGTTCCAGAAGTTTTCCACTTTCTGGCTTAGTGAAATGTAATCTTTACAAACCACTAAAACCATGTGGTTCAGACCGAACGACATTGTGTCCTGGAAGTACAAAGATAATTAAGAGGACATTTAATTATTTACTCACAGCTCTCGAAGAATATGAATGGGGATCTTCATGTCTGTGTCACAACTTCCTTCTCCCCTTTTCGTCCTGCTCTTCTCCCTGCTTGTAACGTCTTTGTTAAATGGGTCAGCTTAGCTTTTGTGGCTTAAATTCTTTCCTTTTGTTCTCTGCCTCTCTAGCTGTGTCTCTTTCTCTATGTTCTATTGATTCTGTATCAAAAAATCCTCCAAGAACTCTTTGGGGAGGGGAAGTGGAAGTGGAGGCAAAGGAGAATCTATGCAGCTAAAGGCAGCTTTCTTTTTGGCAGAAAGGGAAAGGGAGGCAGTCTGGAAAGAATCATATGTTGGTTGCTTTTTCTAGAAAAAAAAGTGGGGTCAGGAAAGGCAGGTGAGGCTGGGCTGCAGCTAGTTATGTGGTCTGTGTACAAGTTAGGAGGAGGGGCTGTGCCAGCAGGTGCAGCCCACCTGCCTAAGTGCAGACCCCATGCCCTCTTGGCAGGGCTCCCTTTGCAGGCACAACGTGAAGGACCATGAGGAGTAGCCCTGACATCAGCGACCAAACTCTGCCTTCTGTCCTCACACAGTGCAGCTTCGAGCCTTTGAAAGGGCGAAGCGGGAATGCTCGGGAAGCCAGCTGTTCCTTCCTCCCATACTCCCATCCTCTTTAGGGAGTTAGGGTCCAAAACCAAGCATCCAACCTTCACTGAGCTAATATTTACTAATGACCTGGATGGGAATGGGGCCAGGTGGTAGTAATAAGAAGCAGGACCCTCATAGAGGACCCTCAGTTAGCTGACAGCTTTCTAGGACAGTTGCGCAGAAAGTCTCTCTCTTTCTCTCTCTCTCTCTCTGCATATCTATATCTTGGTGTCCATATCTATAACCACATATAATATTATATGAATGCATATATATAATTTAATTACATGTAGTTTATAATTGTGAAGAAGGTGAGCTTATTCTGATATGATATGTGTAGTTTGGAAATTCATTGTCAACATACTGGATAAAAGGTTTTATCTCTAGAACTATGGAATCTAGGGATTCCATAAAGATTCTATAAAACTCTGCGAACTTTTCCAGGTGCCAAAGTGTATCCAAAGTTACTTTCTATGGAAAACTCTACTTTCATGTCCCTTCTCAGGAGCCAGGAACTGGGGCTTTGACTCCAGCTTACGTGTTTTCTGGGACAGCATATCTAACTCACATTGCCATCCCATGCTCAGGTGTGAGGGACCAATGATCTTCAGACCAGGCCATCACCACCGCTGCAGAAAATGTGATGCCCTTCCAAGCTCTTTTTATTTCAGGGCAGTTGTCAGTGTGAAAGATCTGGGAAATAACCCAGAGTATCCAGATATGCAGCCTTGGGAAGAAAATTGGGAAAACCAATCAATTAAGGGAGATGTGAGCAAGCCAAGTGAGAGGTAGAGATTAGCCCAAGCATGGCATGGAAAGACAGAGAAAGGCCTCAGACCTTCTCACCCCAGACTGTACACTTTCCCATAATGAGATTCCCTTTGGAATCCCGAGTGGGAGAGGGACATCTCCCATCTCCACCCCAGCCCCCAGGTCTCTAACCAGGCTCAGGTTGGCCACATGTGTGCTGAGCTGTGTTTTAGTGTGATAACTTGGGTTTTCTGCTCTGTCACCCCTCTGGCTGATGTTCCTGGCTGTGAGAACATGGCTAGGGGCCGGCCAGGGAGCTTGCCAGCGGTGGCAGGTCCTCCTGTCTGCAGCTTCTGTCTCTGGCTCATGTTAATGCCAGGAGGTATGCCAGGGTAGTGGTGTGTCTTAGCTGTGTTCTACCATTAGCCTTTATTGTGATTGCAAATCTTTTCTCACTTAGGGGTTAGGAGGAGTCCCAAGGAGGGGAAAAAAGCTCACAACCATAACCTACCCCACCAATATTTCAAGCTTGCCTTATTTCATTTCCTTATTGCTGTGGGAAGAAGAAGTGAAAAGAATAATCATAGGTCTATTTCTTGCTCATACAAAATGCAGTACAGATTCCCCTGGCTGGGTGGCTCTCCTGGGCAGTGCTCCCTCACATGAAGGTTCTGGGACCCAGGCTCAGAGGAAGCATTCCATAAATGCTTAGTGCTAGTAGTCAATGCCACCAAAGCTGGTAAAGTAGAATTCTCATCCTTTCTGCTAAGACTATGTGATCATGAGCTGCCGCCTCCTTCTGCTGAGAGTGGAAAGAAGATTGGGAAGGACCTGAGGTGATGGTATCATTTTCAAAACCAAAGTCCATTTTCCAGGGTTTTAGATAATACAGTGTTTGTAAAGCCTGTGCTTTGGTTTTTGTAACATCCTTCCATATTGCCTGGAAGTACTGGCATCTCTCTTAAAAAGGGACAACCCAAGAAAAAGGGTCATTTTGTGAATTATTTTTTTCTCACGTGAACTCTTCCACTGAAAAGGATAAAGTGCCAGCAGTGCAGGAAGGCTGTGCCAGTGGGCATGTGCCACAGTCCTGACAAAACCTCCTTTCCTTCAGAATTGGTCAAATTCTACCAAATTCTCAAGACTTTGTTTTTATCTTCAGGCTACACACAAGTAGTGACTAGATACACGGTTTTCAGTCACTTAAATCCATTTTTGACAAACCTTCTCCCAGATGCTGTTCACTTTTTAAGTCAATTACCTTACCCAGAATGCCTCTCTAACCTATTTAACCTAGTTCATTAAATTACCATCTTTCTATGGTTTTCCTTTTCAACAACATAATTTGCCTTTAATAATTAATATAAAAGAATTCAAAATGTAATCACAGAGCTCACTTAAAAGCTCTCCAATCAATTACCAGAATCTGTGGGTTTGTGACAGAGGTCTCCCCAAGGGCTTCAGAATCCCCCTTCTACCAGGCCTGGTTTTAATAGAAGCCAAATTTATAATGCATTCTCTTAGAGTTGGCCAGGCCTACAAAGACAAAGAATGGGTTTCAAATGAACAGTGATGCACACAATTACTTTAAGGTTCTTTCAGAGTGAAAATAATGCCAACATTTATCATGCAGAAATTAAAATGACATTTTTGCCCTAGCCGAGTCTAGCTCTAAGCTGGTGGGTGCTTGATGGGGGCTAAGTGTCCATTTTCCACTCTAGCTACTGGGCGTTCCTTTAATCATGGCCTTCTTTGTGCCGTAGAAGTGTCTCTCAATGACACGGGGGAGTTTATTAGCAGGAATTTCTATTCTTCAGAAATGAGAAATGAGGTCAAAGTTGGCTCATGCAGTGTGGGTAGTAGGTAAAGGTTAGAAACTGGCTTCTCGTAGGTTGAGTTCAAGTCCCCACTCTAACTTAGATTCTGATTTGAGTGTGTTTCTTCTGTTTGGGCCATAATTTCTATATTTATAAAATTAGGATAATACTTAGCTCATAAAGCTGTTTTTCTAATAGCCTTTATGACCTGTGACACTCTCTTAGCTCATGAATTTCAAATCTTAGTTTCTAAAACTCAGTTGATGTTCAGCCCAATTTAATTTGCTTGTTGATTTCGATTATTGTTTACCATGTGTTGTACGTTATTCTCACCCTCTGGGGGGGCAGATGTTTTTGTTGCAGGCACTGATGTAGACAGTGCATGGTATGTAGTAGGCAATCAACTCTTTGTTGGGTGGATGAGTGCATGAAAGATGGTGTAGCCTCATATTTGTGGACTCTGTTACCTACATATCCTGCAGCCTCTCTTTGAGTTGGGTGGTGAGGTTTTACTTCCAGGTGATTTATCTTCTGAATCATATTTTGTGTGAGCTGTCATTAAGTCTTCTCTTGGTGGAGGCTGATTGATGTGTGAACTGGGGTCCAAATGCATGGCTAGGGGAAGCCAACCTGGGATTGGAAACTCCACAGAAGAGACGAAGCTGTTGCAGAGATGTTGCCAGCTGGTTGTATGTGCAGAATCTAATTTATAGCTGACCAGTGTCTCCAGAGAAAAACGTGCATTTATATCATTACCAAACAGTAATTGATTACAAAGCTCGGATGTGAAATTTACAATTATTGAGTTACTTTGTGTTAGCTCATAAATTTCAAATATTTCTAAAAGTCAATTGATATTCAGCCCAATAAATATTTAATTTGGATATAATAATGGTGTTAGAGCAAAATTAAATTCTCATTTGGAAAATAAAGGATGACCTGGATGGGATTGGGCAAGGTGACTTGGCAGAGATGAGTAGATGAGTGGAGAAACTGAAGGTTTGATTCAGCCCCTGCTCCTTAATTAGAATAGACTTCTCATACATGCCTCCTCCACTTCGTTTCTTTTATAAAATTTCTCCTTTGGGTAGGAAATAAAAGTCCTTTACATTCTTTTTGTGGGGCTTTGTATTTCATAAAGCATATTGGAACCAGACAGTGTAATTCAAGTCTCACAAACAAAAGTGTTTTGAAGCAATTAAAATGCATTTTTCTTCCTATTTAACAGATGGGGTAACTGAGGCCTGGACCTGAGGTGCCTTGCCATAGGAGACACTGTGAGAGAGTGACTCATCCAGGTCCTGTGGTCTTTCAGCTGGATCACAGTGCCTAGTAACATCCATGTACTAGAAGCCTGAAAACTAACAGTGGCCTAAACAAGATGAAAGTGGAATTTTGCCTCTTGTAAAAGCAGTCACAGACGAGGATAATCCATCTTGTCTGGTGGTGCCACAGAATTGAAAAAGTCCCAGGCTCCTTGCTGCTTAACCCTTTGCCATCCACAGGGGTCATGACCCTGGACGTCATGGTCCTCGATGGCTGCTTGAGTTCCAGTCATTGCATATGAAGTGGCCTGATGCAGGAAAAGGTGGAGAAGGGCACATTCCCTCCTTTTTATAAAGACTCCTTGGAATGTTTGCCTCAATCATGGGGGTACATCGATATGCAAGGAAGGCTGAGAAATACAACCTTATCTGGACAATAGAGTGCTTGGCTAAAAACTGGAGCACTGCTACTCAGTGCAAAGGGAAGAATAGATTTCAGGGGATAACCAGCACATCCTGTCACAGCATGCATGGGCGTATGTCTTCAGGGATCAGCACCAGCCTGGGTATTTAGAGGCACTGAATAAGAACTGGCTTCATTGTCTGGGAGCAACATGCAGCCCAGGAAAGAGTTTTCCTCTTCCCCTTGTGTTGACCTTCCTACATCCTGATTAAAGCAAGGAACAGGGTGGGTACAGGGGAAGGAGAAGGACAGTGGTCAGTGGAGCCACTTGCTCCCTTCACATCATGGGCAGGCAGTTCTCCAACAGAGCATTGCATTACCTCTCTCTTGGCTCTCACCAAGGCAGGGGTGTCACAAGGTTCAGTCACATTAGCCTGCAGCAGCCTGAGAATAAGACTTTCTGGGCCAGAATGGAGTGTCAGGTGGGCATACAAGTTATTCAACAGTCACTGACCAAGTGTCTCATCTCTTAGATGATGGACCAGGCCCTTCTGATACTTAGATAAGTAGGCCGTGGTTGCCGCCTTCTAGAACAGTGGTTCTCAAAGTGTGGTCCCTGGACTTGCCTCATTGGGGTCACTAGGGAACTTGTGAGAAATGCACATTCTCAGGCCCCGCCCCCAGACCTACTGAAATGGGAACTCTTGAGGGTGGGCTCCAGCAGTCTCCTCAGTCTGTTTTAACAAGCGCTCCAAGGGATTCTGAAGCATGCTAAAGTTTGGGAATTCCTAGAACCTTATAATGACAGGGAATAGCTTGGTCATCAAGAGCACAGGTTTTGGAGTCCCATACTGGGGTTTAATTCTGGTTCAACCACTTAGGAGCTATGGAATATTGGGTGAGTTACTCAACTTCTCTGAACCTCAGTGCCCTTATCTGTAAAAAGGGGGTTGTGGCACTGTCCTCATAGAATACTTAGAAGATTTATGTGAGAAGACAAATCAAATGCTTGGCACATAGTGAATACTCGGTTAAGTTAGGGCTCTCATTATTATTTTTCTAGCTTCCCTATGATGGCATTATTATTATGAATTTTAAAAAATCCAAGGAAATTCATATTCAAGTGTCACCATAAGAAAATGACATCCAAAGGCAAATTTAAATTATTTTTTCACATCTACCATTTTGGATTTTCCCTGCTGGGTAAATCAAGAATTGCCTCTAAAAAAATAAAAATAAAGCAACCAACACATATGCACTATCTTCCTCCAATCCCGAAATGGATAATCCATTTCCAAGATAACGATTTTCTAAAATCTGGATTTGAAAGTGGCACATAAAAGAGCTATCCCTGGGATTAATACTGGCAGAAATGACAGGCTCACCCTTTACATAATTAATATACTTTGTGGTTTCATTACTTTCTCGTTAGCTCCTCATAATTCAGTGGTTGGTGGGGAACACGTGGCTCCGGTTCCTGGGTGCAGAATGAGGATGGCAGGGTACAGAGAGTTTCAGTAACTTGCCCTAAGGGCTCTGCTGGGGACACAAGCCTGGTTCTTCTGGGCAGCGGTTTCCTGAGTTGCTATTAGATGCTATTTCTCAGGTGCTTGGAGGAAACTCCCGACTCATTGCTTACCTCTCAGAAGGTGATTTACCACAGAAAAATCACACAGGACTCATTAGAGACCCTGAAGCTGGGATTTGGTGGAATATTATGCATAGTATCAGTGGTAAGGTTTGTGTGTGTGTGTGTGTGTATGCCAATAACCATAGCTTGGATGAATGTTGAAACAACAGGGTTTGTTTTTGCTCAACTGGGTTTGTAAGATGGGCCAGGGTTTGTGCTCATCTGTGCTCTTAGGGGCTGGTTCTTTGTAATCATGAGACCATGTCTTCAGCCTAGAGTTAGGAACATGGGCTTGTGATGGGTCTCTTGCTCATGAATGTGCGGGATTCTTCCTGGAATCCAGAGGATGGAATGGATGCTTTAAAAATTTTCATTTATGAATAACTTACCTATAAGAAAACAATAAAATTGAACAATAATAAACAATAGAATATAAGAATAAATTACTTTCTAAAAGCCTATATATCTGACTATGAAAGTCAAATATGTGACAAAGTTTGGCAGCACCAGAAAAGTTCAAAGAACAAAATAAAATGACCTGCTATCTCCAAACCCAGGCAGAGCCAAATGATCATAAACAATTAGTGTTTGCTTCCAGAGGGTTTTTTTTTTTAATTGTGAAAAATAACATTTATACAAAAAAGTAACACATTTCAAAGCATATTGCAATAAGTAGTTATAGAACGGATTTCAGAGTTTGGTATGGGTTACATACAGCTCCATAATTTTAGATTTTTCCTTCTAGCTGCTCCAAAACACTGGAGACTGGAAAAAAAAAATCAGTATAGTGATAGTTCTCCCAGACTTAAGGGGTATTTTGGTCTATGCCCATTCTAACTTTTTCATGTATGGGATCAGGGGTTGGATCTAGTTGATGTACTGGAGAGGCTCCTCTGGGTTTCATTTCAGGACTTTTCTGACTTAGGGACTCATCTGGAGATTATAGGTTTCTGGAAAGTAATCATAGCACATGGAACCTTTATGGAATCTCGGATAAAGCCCCAGATGTTCTTTGGGGTTGACAGGGATAATTTTGGTCTATTTATGATAAATAGCAATATCTAGCTGAAACTTGTGTAAGAGTAACCTCCAGAGTAGCCTTTTGATCCTGTTTGAACTCTCTTAGCCACTGATACCTTGTTAACAATTCTTTCCCCATTTTTGGTCAGGAAGGCATTGTCGATCCCATGGTGCCAGGGCCAGGTTCATCCCTGGGAGTCATGTCCCATGTTGCCAGGGAGACTTTTGCCCCTGGATGTCATGTCCCACAAAGCAGGGGGAGGGTAATGATTTTACTTCGAGAGTTGGGTTTAGAGAGATTCCAGAGATTTTTATATGCATAACTTGCATGATAAAACACTGGGGTCATGCCTTAGCCACTATTCCCCCCCCCACAGTGTTATGGTGAACATTTCCCAATATCATTACTTAATAATGATTAATTGCAATCATCATAAGTATGAACATTATTTTCAATAGCTACATCACAATGTGTTCATCTTTCCTTTTAATATTGAATATTTAGATTTTGTTTCTAATTTTTTGCTATTAGAAACAAAAAATTTCTAATTTTTGTTTCTAATTTCTATTAGAAACAAAAGGGCTTTAATGAATATCTGACTCATAAATTTGAGGATGAACTCAAAATCAGGGATGAACTGATGATTTTCTTAGAATAAAAGAGGCATTTTCTGCTGTGTAACTATTTTAGGCTCAGGGGGCATAAGGCCCCCATTATGATGCTGAAAAATCACTGGACCAGAATTCACACAGGCCTTGGTTAAATTCTTGGCTTTATCCCTTACTATCTGTGTGATGGTGGGAGGGTCACCAAGCTTAGGGAGCCTCACTACCTTCATCTGTAAAATGGAACCATATCATTTCCCTTCTCTTAGCTCTATAAGGAGGATTAGGGAAGTACCACTGTGCTCAGTGGGTGATGCTTAAGTCAGATGCTGCTAAGGAATGACCTAAATTGTATATGTTTTTCCTGACTCCTTAGAAGTCTTGACAACTTTTCTAGAATTTTAGCCAAATATATTCTTATCCTTTTAGTTCAGAGGCTGACAAAGTATCACCCGTGGGCCAAATCCATCCCACCTACTGTTTTTGTGAATGAAGTTTCATTGGAACACAGCCATACTCAGTTGTTTGCAGATTAATTAGTTTATTTGCACTGCAGCGGCAAAGCTGAGAATATTTGCTGTATGGCCTTTTTTAGAAAAGTTTGCCTTAGCTCAACCACAAAATAATTATTTCTGAACTTACGGCAGATAAATGCATTGTATGTCCTGTTCTAGTTTGCTAGCTGCCAGAATGCAATATACGAGAAGCAGAATGGCTTTTAAAAAGGGTAATTTAATCACTTGCTAGTTTACAGTTATAAGGCTGAGAAAACATCCCAATTAAAACAAGTCTAAAGAAATGTCCAATCTAAGGCATCCAGGGAAAGATACCTTGGTTCAAGAAGGCCGATGAAGTTCAGGGTTTCTCTCTTAAGTGGAAAGGCACATGGCAAACACAGCGTCATCTGCTAGCTTTCTCTCCTGGCTTCCTGTTTCATGAAGCTCCCCAGGATGTGTTTTCCTTCTTCATCTCCAAAGGTTGCTGGCTGGTGGGCTCTCTGTTTCTCGTGGCTGTGTCGTTCAGCTCTCTCAGAATCTCCTTCTTTCTCCAAAATTTTTCCTCTTTTATAGGATTCCAGTAAACTAATCAAGACCCACCCAAACAGGCGGAGACACGTCTCCACCTAATCCAGCTGAACAACCTCTCTTGATTGCGTTACATCTCCAGGGAGATGATCTAATTACAGATTCCAACATACAGTATTAAATAGGGATTATTCTGCCTTTATGAAATGGGATTTTGATTAAAACATGGCTTTTCTAGGGTATATACATCCTTTCAAACCAGCACACATCCTAAAACACATTTGTTTTTCTGTAATAGAGGTAGACCCGGCTATGTACAGCTGGGCAGACTCGAATATGCATGCTGTGTAGTCTCCAAAGGAACAAAAAGATTTGGGCTTCTAATTTTGATTGACACACAGATCTTTTTATATTTTCCTGGGAAAAAGTGAAGTTGACCTCAAATGAGAATGAGGTGCTTTATATTAACGTTATGTTGGAGCAAAACTGGTGTTGCTGAACGTGAAGC
The DNA here is from genome assembly GCA_004026745.1 of Myrmecophaga tridactyla. Lineage (NCBI taxonomy): Eukaryota > Metazoa > Chordata > Mammalia > Pilosa > Myrmecophagidae > Myrmecophaga > Myrmecophaga tridactyla. The sequence continues at coordinate 20,919 of PVIY010024985.1, forward strand.
TGCGCTAGGAATGTTTTGGAAGTGTTTCCCATAAGGGTGCAGGACCAGCTCTCTCTGGCACTTGCCACTAAGATGAACTTATTTTCTGAAATTGATTCTGAGTTAGAATGCCTTGGACTTGGGCTCACGGAATGTCTTAGAGGTTCTGTCATTCTCCTTGGGTGTGTGGAGGGGGGTTGAGTTTGGAGAAGTGGTTCAATACATGAGGCTGGCTTTTGGCTTCTCCTTCCACCTCGCTGTTGGACTTCTTTGGCCTCTGCCACTGAATGCAAAATTGAGGTTTGGGATAGGAAAATTGGATTCTAGCAAGGCTTCAGAGATTGCATTTTCTATCTTGCTTTGGTTTTGTTGGGGAGCAGCAAGATGTGGTGGGTTTCATGTTAGGCCTTGGTTTGTGGACAGCACTGCCCTCACAACCTGCAGATATGCAAGCACAGATGAACGATTTTCATTTTAAGCCACTGATTAAACCACTGATTTTGATTAAGCCACTGAGTTTGGGGCCACCATTTAGGTGGCAAGAGCTATCTGATTCAGCCATGTTTCAACCCATGTGGAGTCCACATGGGTGGCTCTCCAGCAGTGCATGTGTGTCCCATTCTACATGCTGTAACATCGATGTGAACGAAGACATATTCCCTGTGATTAGGAGCCCACAATCTTGTGGTGGACAAGAAAGAGAAACAATTGCAATAGAGCAAGAGATTGGCTGTGATGGTGGTAAGCACAGTGTATTACAAAAATCCAGAGGGGCGCTGGCCTGGCATGAGGGACCAACCAGAAGGGCTTCCTGGAGGAGGTGGTAGGTGAGCCAAGTTTTCAAGCATGAGTAAGTATTACCTGACTAAATAAGACAGGTGGGAGAGAATGGTCCTTATTTATTATCAAACAGGTGTGTCTGATGAATAACTTTTGGGCTCTGGAGCAGTTCTATTATATCACTGATTTAGTGATACTAATATTAATAGCATTTAATGAACACTGACTTAGGCAAGGCCCCTGAGTATTTTGCATACTTGAACTCATCCCACTATCCCCTGTGTGCTCTGTTTTGTAATGTTCATTAGGATTCGATGGCCTCCACGAGGGTGTCTGGGAGACCTGGGGTCCATATGTAAGTTGAGACTCATGACCCTGTGATTGCTGTACTTCGATTGTGTTGAGCCAGCTGTCGAATGCTATTACGTGGCAAGGCCATTCTTTGGTGCCTTCCTGTGACCAGCTTGGTTGATTTGTATATAGTGCTAATGAGGCCAAAGTCCTGAGTTCAGTCCCCTGTAAAGATCAGTTAGAGTCACCATTTGGAACTTGTTGCCCAGAGAGAAGGTTTTCAACTCATTCTTAGAGTTGATGCCAACAGAAAAGTGGAAATTTCAGAATTAACTTGGATGATTTCTTTGAGGACAAACCCGTGATGGTAATTGTGGCAGTTTGCTGAGTTGGAAGCACCATGCTAGGGGATTTTCATACCGTTTCCTCAGATCCTGTTTTGCAGATGAGTACAGCAAGGCTCAGTGATTGTTATGTGCTTGTACAGGAGTTGTGGCCAGGTCCTGTCTGGACTTAAAGACAGTGCTATTTGTAAGTCATTGAAAGGCAGGATTTTCAACTTCGGTTTAAATTAGGGATTGGATCGACATTTGGGGGCAGGCGGTCCTCTGCTGTGAAGGCCTGTCCTGTGCCTTGAAGGGTGTTCAGCAGCATCTCTGGTCCCTACCCACAAGATGCAGGACTACCCTTCCTCCCCCAACCCCAAGTAGTGGGGGGCAGAATACCCTGCAGGTGAGAATCTCTGCTTTACTGCATCATTGGTGGGAGAACTGGGGAAACCAGGGCCTCTGAGGAGAGGACGTGGATAGGGTAGAGAATCCCCAGAGAGCTCACTATCATGGGGTTGTGGATCTAGATGCCTGTGTGCTCTCTGACCTTGATGAAAGAGGCTGGAGACACAGGCCCATGGGAAGGCCTTGGCCCCCCCAGCTTCAGGTCTAAACCTGGAGCAGCCTTAGTCCATCTGCTTGGCAACCCCTGTCTCCTAGAGGCCTTCCGAGTTCTTGCTTGACCTTCTAGGGCAGGGGTATTGGAACTAGGCATCTCCTTCCAAGAAGCAGGAGGCCTTGTCTTGCCCAGGGCATTGGCTACTGGGGAAAGGAGATGTGAGTGAGAAGTCATCAGAGAGGAGAGGCCCCCAGCCAGCATGTCTCGCACACACCTACATATGCAAATGAGACAGTAAAGGTAACCCATCTGGCATTGTGCCTAGCATGTGGGTAATGGTTAATAAACTTTGGCTATTATCACCGTTATTGCTAACGCTGTATATAACGACTGCACTTTTTGTAAAATAAATATATAAGTAGTTTCTAGAATGCATTCCCTGAGGCTTCCCGATCTATTAATATTCCACTTATTTAAATTTAATTTTTTCAAGGTCCTGTGTTTAATTTTTAAAAAACCTAGTGAATTATTAGCATTTTAATGACTAATGACATTTAATAAATAATAACACTAGCAAGGGCTTAAAAGGTAAGCCATCTAATTTAACACTGTGCCTATGTTTTCTCTGAAAAGAAACAGAAAAAATATGCCTACAAGAAATTCTACATGGTGACTAAATGTTCTCTGAAACTTGAGCTTCTGTTTTTTTTTTCTGTTATCAGTTGGAAAATGTCCTTGCTGTGTCCCCAGTGCTACATTTTTTATAGGGAGAAGTGCTCAGCAAGAATTTTATTTAGCAATTATAGCGTGTGTCCTATGTGCCAGGCATGGTTCTAAGGGGTTTATAGATATTAATGTATTCAGTCCCTGCAACGGCCTAGGAAGTAGGTACTATTATTGGTCCGAAATTATTTTGGACCAATTTCGGATGAGGAAGATGAGGCACAGGGAGGGTCAGTGATTGGCCCAGAGTCAGTCACCTAGTAAGTGCAGAGCTGGCATTGGAACCCAGGCATTTGGCTCCAGCATGCGTGTTCTTCACCAGCACACTTATTGTCTCTTTGTGTTCCTAGGAAGAGGAATGGGGGATGGTAAGGGAAAAGGTTTTCCATTCTCCTTAGCTTATTAGGAGAACAGTAAAAGAGAGAATAACTATTTAGTTGCTGGATCTGCTGCTTCCTCTCCCAGCTGTTTCTCCAGGTACTTCTCAATAGTAATATGAAGTGTGAAATAGGTTTGCCTCACATCATCACTTGGAGAGATAGTGTCATACTGGCAATAGTCTCATCCTTTAGGTTATATAGAGAAAAACGAAAATGCCTCTGTATAAACACATTCTATGAAAATTTTATGTGAAATGTGTGAATTTATTTATTTCATGGTTTGACGTATATAGCCCTGTCCAGTAACATGTACATATAAACTTGTACACAGAAATGCATATCATAAAACATGCAATCAAAATATCTTTTGATATAGCAGATACCAGATATTTTACATGTTAGTGTAGTGGTTATGGTAACCATACTCCATATGTGAAATAGAGTTCTAGTTGTTTGTTGTCTCTTAAACAGGAGGTTCTACAATGCATTTTGTTGCATCAGTTTTGAAAAAGGCATTTCTGTAGGTGTCATGGTGTGCTCCCATCCCTGCAACTCCAACGCCATCAATAACTCCAAGCCTTTAGTCTCTCCTCCAGAAGCTTTAATTCTACCCTTGGTTCATACTTAAGTTTTGTCTCTTCTTTGAGAATGACATCAAAGGGCAGTACCCTCTGTCCCCTCCTAGTTCATCCTTTAGAGGGTCTTTCAAAGATGGAAAGATAAATTTTCTTGGCCATGTAGTTGACCCAGGATACTATTCCTGGATTTTCCAGTGTTGACAGTTCTAAACCCTGTCACACAAAGATGGTGGAAGAGTGGAATATTTAATAAAAATGTTATCGAATTAAACATCAAGCAGGATCCAACGCTTGTCTATAAATAACTTATGAAAAGTGAAAAGATGTTTCTGTTAGCAAATTTAAAATAATCGTTAGAATCCTTCAACAGATTGCTGCTAATTAGATTGAGAATTAAACAGCTTTGTATGAGTGTAGAGTTAATTAATAGCTCATTACTTTTTTAATAAGCCAAATTCATTTGGAAACAAGAGAGACAGCCAAGTTCATCATGGATGGGATGTTAGATTGGGATTATTTCTCCTTCCCCGATGAGAGAAAGGGTTTAATTAAAGCAGAAGACTCATTTGTATCATGAATGAGTTGCACCTAAAATCCACCATCCAGGGATTGGAGAAAGCAATGACGTCCTTATTTTGAAAGCCTGCTTGGCGATATGTGGTTAATAAATTTGCATGTGACCCTCCCCTCCATTACTCCTCCTGTTGAACTTTTGAGTTTCAGTGAACTTATGAAATTACCCTTTCTGAAGTAGAGCAGATTCATCCAAACCAGTGAAAGTTCGTTATAGTCCATATTGATTTTATTTTCATAGTTTTTCATTTTTGGCACACTAGGATCTTACTCTGAAAGCAATCCTCCATTTTTCTGACTTATTTCCTTTTCACTCCTATTCTTTCTTTTCCTTCTCGTCTCAAACTTCATTATTTTTTCATCTAGTTTCCTGACCCCTTTGTGGCCTTTATATTCGATAACATGGAACAGACTGGGATGGAATGAAATGAACAACGTCTGATTTTTAAGGCAGGTGCATTCTCATTATCCCATACGGAAATTTTCTCTTACACTGTTTACAATCATAAAGCAACCCTTTTTCTCCCTTATTGTATTCCTTCAACAGTTCTTGGTACCCTTTGGAGATGGGTAGATTTATGAATTTGTCTTTTAGGGTGGGTACATAGTCACTGAAGTGCAGTTTACATGTCCTACCATTTTGTCTTCCAGTCAATCCAATAAAATCACCTCCTCTCAGATTTGACTGGGATGTCAGATGTCATCTGGTTGGATGCTATTAGAATGCACTGGTCCTCTGATAACATTCCTGCTAAGTGTGGGTCTGGTATCTGCTAAATCAGTAGATGTAGTTTGAGTTCCTTTGTTGCATCTTGGTATACATTTGCGGCCATGGTTTCAGGAGATTTCCCACCTGGACTGGGAAGGAGGGCAGAATGCTTTTTTCCAGGGAAACATTCAATGTTCTGCCTAGTGATGAGGCTGTGTCCTCCTTGGCACTGAACTGTGACATACAAATGAGTTTTTAGTTTTTAAACAGAAGCCACCGCTGCCTCTGCTAAGCATGAACGTCTGGTAACAAGCAGCTCATTTCAAGCACCGTTTGCCCACTCTAGGAGTAATTAGCATGGCCTGCTTCTCAAAAGGTGGTTAATTCTCAGAGTAATCCATTAAATGCATTTCTTTCAGGATCATTTTTTTCCTTCCTGTTCCAAAGGTCCACTTGGAAATCTCCAGCCTTCTGCATTTGAGGTCTAGCTTTTCACCAGATTCTTTAGAACAGAAAACCCAGATCTCTAACGAAGAACTGAAAGAGATGGATACTTAAGTCTCACTGGGGCCCATCCCTGAGGAGTGGTTAAGTGCTATTCTCCCTCCCATGGCTTGCCTGGAGAGCCCTTGTGCCTAGACTACAAGCAGAGGCTCAGTGAGTGAGTGCTCTGCTAACACCTGCTCCCCACCTCCCTTTCTGGCTGCTTCTCTGCCACTTACCCTTGAATCATCTCATCCTTGCTAGAATTTGTGTTCCCATGCCTTTCCCAGCCTTCCTTTTCTTTTTTTTTAAGGCACCTCCAGCTACTGAGACATAGTAGGTGCTCCACGAGTGATTGATGAATCTGTTGTTGGATGAATGCTTGCGTCTTGTGCTTCATCTGAATTTCTCCCCTCCCATCCACACTGGACTCAATCTGGGGTTTCTGCTTGGTGGCCGAGGTGGGGCTTGAGGTCCTGGGGACAGTGCAGAAGTAGAATGCCTTTCCTAGACTCGAGGAGATGGGATGTCACAACAGGGGACCTGCTGCCTCTGAAGGCAGAGCTGTCTGCAAATGCCAGGCATCCTTTGACTCTCTCTGTCCTTCTGTCTGTTCCCAACCCTACGCAAACCACCCTCGTTTGTCACCCAGTATCCCTCTGGTTTCCTAACTGACCTCCCACTTCTTTTGCTGCTCTAAAATCCATTTCCTGAGAGAAGCCAGAGTGATTTTTTTTAATGGCTTATTGAAATATAAAATATATACAGAAAAGGTTATGTATTTTAAAAGTACATCTGGATGAATTTTTATGAACTGAAGGCAGCCATGAAAGAGCACCTACATGAAGGAAGAGGATGTTATGAGCACTCTAGAAGCTTTCTTCTGTCCCTTCTCAGTCACTGTTTCATTCAAGGGTGACCAATTTTCCTAACTCCAGGTGAATTTTTAAATCTTCAGCCAGATTTAGTCACTTTCCTGCTCAAAACCCTCCAATGACTTCCCATTACTCCTGGGATAAAAGCAAAATTACTTACCCTTCTCCTCCAAGCAAAATTACTTACCCTTCTCCTTCAAGCCCTTGCTTTCATTCTCAGAACATCTTGATCATCTTCCTCTTTCTTGCCCCTCACTATTATCCAGCCATACCTGTCCCTCTTTGTACCTGTTGAACCCTGGAATGCTGTTTCTCTGAATCTCCTCATTTCAGGCCTTCCCTTAAATGCTACCACCTCAGTGACATCTCTCCTGACCACTTAGTCTGAACTTGGCCCTTCTCGTTTGTACCCTCTCTGACACATCCCCTATTTTTTCCTACATAGATATATCACTGTAATATCTGGGTTTGTTACTTGGCTTTCTCACTTGAACAGCCCCTCAGTGAAGGGAGGGAGCACATCTGACTTTTGCACTGCCATATTCTTAGCCGTTAGCACAACAGCAGTAAATAAATAAATATTGGTTGAAAAAGAAACACAAAGTATACTGAGTGTGAATGCCATATCTTCAGGGATCAAAGTCAGGGAGTGAAATCAGGTCGAACTAAAAGCTCATAGCTAAGTCCTGGCTGACAGCTGGCCCGGTGGCTAACCTGGATTCCTGAGCCACCATTTAGGGCTTTTGTGTCTGGTGAGTGGTCATAAATAGTGTGGGCTACCACTTTCCATCCTGAGCAATCAGAAGACTTCCAAAAGCATTTTGATTGTGTGGGAGACTCATCTTCTTCCCTCTAATGAACTCTTTCCCTAAGACTCATCCTGATATTATCCTTCTCTTGATTGCAGTCACTGCGTAATGGCATTTGCTTTCTACCCATTACTTTATTGCGTATTGGAGAGTAAGGAAAACAATGGAGAAAGAGGAAGAAGAAGAAGAAGGAGAAGAAAAAAAAACTCAATAAGGGCCTGACCTCCTTAGATAACTCCAGGTTCAATCAGTTTCTATGGGGTAGCATGGCCTGGTCTTGGAATCTAAGTGACTTTATCTTAGATTAGTGCTGGAGGCAATGCATTTGGGTAATGCATTTCTTATTACTTTAAATAGGGATTTAAAGAGGATAAGGTTATTTGCATCTTTTAAAAGGCTTTTTAGATTTCAGACCTTAAAAATTCTGTTTTGATTGCCCCATTGCATGGTTCAGAGCAGAGATTTTAACATCCTTGAAATGGTGTGTCTGGTAAGATGATTATTTTGTTTTTCTCATTGTTGGCTTCAGGTACATGGGATTTTTTTTGCACTGCTAAGGAATTTGGAGTGCTTTGGTTTTTGAAGAGGGCTCTCATATGTAATTTCTGAATCAGGGCAACTCTGATCTAGAAGCCCCTCCAGGGGCCCAATTCCTTACAGCCTTCAGGCCCTGCCCCACCCCTGTTTCTCAAGTCATGTGTTTTGGTCGTTTATTGCTGTGTAACAAATCACTCCAAATGTAGTAACAATGTATTGCTTACTCCCGCAGTTCCTTCTTAAAGTCTGTCTGGAGATTGTGGATGGAAGGTGGGTGGTGCTGGGGCCACCTGCAGACTCCGTTGGGCTGGGGACCCCAGAAGGTCCCCCTCATGACTGGCCATAGATGCTGGCTGTCCACCTTGAATGCAGTTGGGACTGTCCACCAGAGTGCCCAAAGCAGACCCGCTTGTGGCTTGAGTGTCCTGCCGTATGGTGTCCCGGTTCTGATCAGGAACATCCCCAAAGCTGGTGGTCAAAAAGGCAGGAAGCAGAAGCTGCCAGGGTAGTGAGAGGCACCTCTGGAAGTGACACCGTGCCACTTCTGCCATATTCTGCCGTCAGTGCAGTTGAGATCCCCCCTGGATTTGAGGAAAGGGAGAAGAGACTCCACTTCTCGATGGGGAATTGCAAGCTCACATTGCAGAAAAACACTCGGGAGAAATTGTAGCGTCCATCTTTGGAAAATACAATCTACCACATTTTCTCTCCCATTTCTTTAGCCTTCCCTGCCTGTGGTTATCCAAAAGGCAGCATGCTTCGGGAATGATTCCTGAAGTGGAGGCATTTCCCAACATGAATTTGCTAATGACCTTTGATATTTTTAAGGTTTTAACAAACAAACAGGAAAGGGGTAATTTCTCTCCAAACGTTGTTTCTGTGCATGCGCGTGCACAAGTACACACCCCTTTGTGTTAAGAGATTTAAATAGTTTTTCTAGAGTCCTGTAACCAATGTGTGAGAACCAAATTCCTGAAGATCCTCCTTTTACTTCTTGCATTTACATAACACACCTGGGTAATAAGCCTGTTTTAACTTCTGCTGGCATTGTGTGTGTAACTGGGATAGCCATTCTTTAGGTCGAGAAGTAAGTGCCGGTTCAGGCAGCTGGCTCCGTCTGCCTCTTGCGACATTAACCAGGGAGCCTGAGCTTGGTGTTAAATGACTACTGTTTTTTTTTAAAATTTTTCTCTTATACCATTTATTCTAACCTTTTTTTTTTTTTAACCTAATAGAAGATGGGTGTCTTGTGTGTGTGTATATATATATATTTCAACCAGAGGATGTGCAGTTCTCCATTTCTATTGCCATTTTAGTTTTCAGGAAAGATTAGTCCAGCAAATTGGTAAATGCATGTTTTATGTTTTGCTTCTTCTCCTTGCTGCCTTTTTCTTTCAGCAAACTTTTCTAAAGGTGATGAATAGCTGGGAAGATGAAATGTCCACCCTCTGCAGACTAGCTGTCTCCTGCAAACCTCCAGCTGCATATCAATCTGAGGCTTTTTTTCCCCCCTCCTTCAACTCTGCTTGAAGGTTTTGGATTCTCTGCTTGTATCTTCATTTCACTTGAAATTCTTTAAAGCAGTCTGCATCCCCTTCTCCTTTTAAGTAGGAAATAGAATATTTTAAATACAAATTTTAAGTATATATTTATTATTTAAGTTTAATATTCACTTTCCCCACACTTATGTCTTTTTCTAAACTGGAAGAAATCTAGGTGGAGGAATATTCAACTTTTACCTTATTTTTGATGTTTTACTCAACATTTGGATTTGGAAGCATGGGGCTGGAAGGGATCTGTGGAGACTCCGTTAGACCCTGATTGTATTGAAGAGGCCCAGAGAGAGGAGGTGGTTTGCTCAGAGTAGCCCAGCAATTTAGAGGCTGGTCTGAGGTCAGAGGGAGGCTCTTTGGCCTCTGGCTTCTGCTGCTTCTGCTGCCTGAGGCTTGTTGCCTTGTCTCTGGCCTGTGTGGCAGCCTTGGTTGGCCCAGGTCTGGTCTGGCTGGGGCAGCCACCCTATCACTGCTCACCCTTCCCCAAGCTGTGGAGGCTTCATCTTGCAGGGCCTCGGTTTACATGGTGTCCTAGGTGCTGGGATGGTTTACACGGTGTCCCTGGCCTGCTGAAGAATGAATTAGTTCAACTACCCAGTAATAAATCCTTTGCACTGAGTCAAAGGGGAAGGGGACCAGTTGTAATCAAAATCCAACTATGAGCCATGATTATATGCTCTCTTATTTACTATTTATTTTCACTTTGCCCCTCTGCATCCGAGTAGAGCAACCATTCTTAAAGACTGCACACATCAAGAATTTGTTGTGGCAGGAGTTCCATAGGAAAGGACAGAAAGGAGATGGACTACTGACTTAAATAGAACCAGTGGAACCATTGGCACTTTTGGGGAGAGAGATGGGGCAAAGTGAAACTGGAAGCATCTGCTTCCGTCTGTGTAGACTAGTGGCTCAAGCTTAGTGCCCATCAGAATCATTTGGAGCACTTGTAGACTGTTGGGTCTTCCATTCCCCCACCCCAGGGCTCCCAGGGTTACAGATTCTGTAAAGGAGAGATGGGGATAATTTGTATTTCTAACGTGCTCCTACTACAGCCCTAACCTAAAACCCCCTTACCCATTGCCTTGACAACCCCTGCCTTCCCCTGCTCATCTGGATTTGTTCTCAGACCCTAGAGAGTTGGACAAGAAAGCTGTGCTTCTCTTGCAATGCCTGATTTTCCTCTTGCTAAGGGGGCCTCAGAAACTAGGGCCCCTTATCAAACTCACATATTTTGTACCCTTGAATGCCCACGGATACAGGAACAGAATTCCAAGTGTGAAACAACTGGAGGATGAGTCAAGATAGGATGTAATTAAGTCCATAGTAGCCACCACACTCTTTACTGGGCATCTGCTCTGTGCCAAGTACATTACATGCATTATCTATTTAATACAACAACCTTGTAAGGTAGATGTTATGTTATCCACATTTTACATATGAGGAAAACACATTTTGCTAAGAACCTGCCTTCGTGAGTAATGGAGCTGGGATTATACTTTGTCAGTCTGCCTGCCATGCTGTGCTTCTTCACTGCCACTGTGCAACTATTTACAATAATCACAGCTCCCAGTTTATTGAGCACCTACTCTGTGGCCGACCCATTGCTAAGTACTTAAACTGGAAGGTACGTAGTAGTTATGTTTTGCAGGAGGATTTTGTCTCTCAGGGAGGTTAAATAGCTTGTCAAAGGTGAGACTTGGTAAGTGGCAGTGCTGGAATTTGAATCCTGGTGTAGCATACCTTAAAGCTGGGGCTCCTAGTTATGTTATGTTGATGGGCTGGGTCACAGATATTCCAAGATTGTTGCATGGGACCTTAGGGAAAGGTGGATGTAGCTGCTGGTGTTGGGGCTTTGGGAAGCAGAATGAGTTTTGGGGCAGAGCTGAGTGATGCCACAGGCCAAAGAGTGCCACGGATGGCTGGCCAGGCTCTGAGGACTTCAGAGGATGCATGATCTTGTGTCACCTTAATTTCTGACTTCCAGTCTCCAGAACTGTCATATAATAACTTTTGGTTGTTTTAGACCACCCAGTTTGTGGTACTTTGCTGTGGCAACCCTAGCAAACAGAGATGCCCACTGGCTATATTAGCCTTAGGTTAGATTTCAAAGGGCCCCCGGCAAGGTCACTAAAATTTGTGTCTGGGCTGCCCTTTACAAACAAGATTTGTCCCAGCAGTGTCTTTATAGAGGGATTTCTGCAGCACTTACATGCTTGCCCCTCCCAGGGTGGGTGTCCGGTTCGAGGTCACCAAGGTGCTATTGGAGGCATCTGGGACCTGGTGTGGGTGGGTCAGGGTGGGTGTCAGCTGTGGGGCCGACTCTGTCCTCTGCATAGACTGGCGGACCCGGCGCCTGGGGTGGCGTGACCTCCGCCAGCGGGTGGCGGTGGGAACGTGCGAGCGTTTGGGGATGTGTGAATCTGTGGGCATCTCTGTTTGCTAGGGCTGCCACAGCAAAGTACCACAAACTGGGTGGCCTAAAACAACCAAAAGTTATTATATGACAGTTCTGGAGACTGGAAGTCAGAAATTAAGGTGACACAAGGTCACGCATCCTCTGAAGTCCTCAGAGCCTGGCCAGCCATCCGTGGCACTCTTTGGCCTGTGGCATCACTCAGTTTCTGTTCTGTCCCATGACTGTCTCCTCTCTGTCTGAGTCCACTTCCCCCTTCTTACATGGACGGCAGTCACATTGGCTTAGGGCTTACCCTGACATCTCCAAAGATCCTATTTCCAAGTAGGATCAAATTCACCAGATGGGAGTTAGGAATTGAATATGTCTTTTTGGGGGTGCAGTTCAGTCCATAGCAATGAGGTTGGTGGTTTGCCAGCGTGGCAGGGTGGGGTGGGGGTGTGTGGGCTGCGGGGTAGAGGAAGCTGGTGTTCTGTCTGTGGTCTTTTCCTTCTCCCACTCGAGCCTCACCTCAGCTCCTTTCTCTCCAGCTTTGCCTTCCCATCTCTTATTTTGTCCTTCTTGGCTTCGTTCCTTCTTTCTATATTCCTTTCCTCTGTTTCTCTCTGTGTTTTAGTTGTGCTGACACACCCTGAGACAAAGATTTGGGTGGTGATAGTTTCTTCTGCAGGTGAGCCTGGGGAGGGAGGGTGCAGGAGTCGGGAAAGGAAGGAAAATGAATGAAGCATGGTGGCTGCCTGCCCCCCTGCCCTGGGGAAGCCGAACCCAGGCCTGCCGGGAGCTTCCGAGAGACTGTGTCAAACTCATCTCAGAACTGCCCACCCAGGGACAAGGCAGCTGGGAGAGTTCTCCAGAAGCTTCCATCAGCCCAGCCCAGGACCAGAGAAAGCCCCCAGGGGACAGCTGGGCAGGGGTGCAGTGCCCGAGGCCCTGGGGCCTGGACATGAGCCTCCCGAGAAAACTTGGGGTCTCTCTTTCTTTGGCTCTTAACATCTTTCCATCAAAATGAAGTAAATATTTTATTGGATTTTTTTAAAACACGCCTGTGTCTCCTATTCCCAATGTAAAAATTAGGACCGCTGAATATTTTAATACCCCAAATTAGTTCTACATATTTAAAAGATTGTCTGGGGTCTCAAATGGTGTGTGTGTGTGTGTACACGTGTGCGTGTCAGTGACCTCCAATGAAAAGCTCTTCCAAATGAAAGTTGTGCAATATATAATCTGAGACATTCAGCCAAAACTTTGATTTTTTTTTTTTTTCCTCTCCAGAGAATTGCCCCTGCTCCAGGGATCATGCCTGTAACCCAGCATAGCTCCGTGCGGGCTGCCTTTACTGAATAGCCAGGCCCGGCGTCTTTAGGCCTTCCCTGTATTGTGCTCTCCTCCTGTTTCCAACACCGGGGTATCTGGGGCCATACAGATTACGAACTCAATTTTCTAACCTACTTTTGAAATATTAGAGAAAATAACATAATACTGGTTATGTTCCAGGAAGAATTTTCCACCTGCCGTGTACTGTGGTAAACGTTTCACCACATTATCTCATTTTATCATTAGTACTGTGAGGTATGCATCAGAATTCCCATCCAACAGTGACAGAGACTGAGAGGTAGAAATGTCACCTCGCCTTGTCTAAGGGCACAGTCACTAACCGGAGAGCTGGGATTTGAACTCACGTGTGCTGACTCCAGCCTGTGTTTTTACCCGTAATGCTATGCTGTTTCTCAACATTTAAACTAAAAGTAATCAAGTACCTTGTCTGTGGTTTTCATTGCCAAGAGTGTTTTATACATGCTATCTCATGTAACCCACCCTTCCTCCCTCCCCCAAATCTTGTGAAGTTTGTATTTTTTTACTTTTTTTATTGTATAATATAACATATATACAAAGCAAAGAAAGAAAAAAGCGATAGTTTTCAAAGCACTCTTCAACAAGTAGTTACAGAACAGATCCCAGAATTTGTCATGGGCTACCGTACATCATCTCAGATTTTTCCTTCTGGCTGCTCCAGAACATAAGAGGCTAGAAGGAATAAATATTTTTTTTATCATCACAATTGACTTTTTTCTTTTTTGTGCTAAATAACATATGCAAAAAAGCAATAAATTTCAAAGCACAACACAATTAGTGAATTGGAATCTTATATATTGCCTCTTTTGTGACCCTGTCCTTCCAACTCACAGGCAGATTCAGCTGTTGCCTGAGTTTAAGGCACCTCCTACCTGGCTTGTGCGGCGACTCTCCACCACAGGGGCTGTCGTTGTGCAGCAAAACCTCCTAGCCAGCACCCAGGCAACTCATGCAGTCCTGAGTGGGTGCCTCTGGGGCCCTTGTGCCACGTGAGCCTGCCTCCCAGCACACCAGGGTCCCTGCCCTTGACGTGCCCCAGGCTAATAAAGAAATGTCCTGAGACCAGACATAATGTCCCTTTGAGGAAGAAGCAGGTTTTGTGGGGATACAGAGAGGGGCAGAATCTCTTCTACTTGCTTCTGGCTGTGGTGAGGATGACCAGAGAATGTTCTGGATAAAGACCCGAAGGACTGGGGGGTTTGGATGAGCAAGTATGGGGATGAAGCTTTTGGACAGAAGCAGAGACCCAGAGGTGTTGGGCCAGGACACCACATTTCTAAAGAGGAATGCGAGGAGGGAGGGATGGAAAACTAGTTTGGGCAATTGAAGGAATGGGGGGATGGATGGGTGAGGCCAATTGTCCTATCGACCCATCTGCTGCGTCTGCAGGAAATAAGCCCCAAGCAAGGAAAAGAAAGCATGATGGGAACATCAAACCTGTGTAGGCAGACTTGTGTGTGTGTGTGTGTGTGTGTGGGGTCCACCCTTCCTACACTTTGCTGTGTATCCTTGAGGAAATGACTTCCCTCTCTGATCCATACTTCCTTCATTTGTGGTTAACATTCTTGACCTGCTAACCACACTAAATGTCATGACATTCAAAGTAGATTTTGGGTCCAAAATTGTTCTATGAACTATGGATTCAACTGACATAAGGGAAGTCATTTTTGTTATTTTTTTTGGACCTGGGGAATAGAGGGTTGGTTTAACTAGAGTCCCCAGTTCATGGTAAAAGACTCATCATTGTTATTATTGGGAGATGCCCATGTGTGGGGGGGTGCAAGAGTTCTACACCCCACGCTTCTTCTCAAGACAGAAACAGCAAGAAGGTATGAAGAGGAGGCTTGTGCTGATTCAGGGGGATTTGCAAGGCTGATATCAATCTGTATATGCCAGAGTCCAGCCCAGCAAGAGATACCTCAGGACTGAATGGTAGGAGGTGGGACGAGAAATTACTGTCAGAATGAGTATAGCCAGTTCACACTGCAGGCAGGCCACTGGGTAAGTGAGGGGAATCAAAATATGAAACCACTTAAAAGTTTGTGAAAGCTGGATATGCAATTACTGAAGGTCTAATGTGCCACTAAACCCAGGGGTCTGGAGTGGGAGCATTTAAAACATGGCCTTTCAGGCAGTCACTGTGCTTAGCACTTATTCTAGAAGTAATATTTTGCTCAGATGTATAATTTGGTTTGCCTCAAACTGTGGGGTCAAATTCCTGCAGTATTGAGTCAATTTTTCATCCTTGTAAGGACAGATTCCATCAGATTAGGGATAAATGCTAATACTTCAGAGTGATCTTTGAGGATTCTTGTCCCAGAAGTGCTAAGGGAGCTCTGGGGGAAAAAGTCACCTTTTTGAAAGGTAGGCTGATGGTTCATGGAGAACTTTCTATTTAACAAATATTTACCCAACACCTTTAAAGGGCTCAGTGATATTCTAAGTACTCCTTCAACGTGAATGCTTGCAACCTTCCAAATGCCCCTGTGAGGCAGGTACAATTATTATCTGCAGTTTATAGCTGAGAAAACTGAGGCACAGAGAGGTTGAGTAACTTGGCTGAGGCCTCCCAGGTGAGACTGGAACCCAGGCAGACTGGCACCCAAGTCTGTGCTTTTGACCATTATGCTGTGCTGCCTCTCCAGGGCTTTAAGCAAAGAGAGTCTTAACTGCAGATTAAATATCTGATTTGGGTAACCATGGGTGTGTGATAATGTTCCAAATTTCAGTTTGTCAACAGGTCCCTTGGGTCTTCCTTCTGTCTCTGGGGATGGGTGTGCTGCTGGCTCTGCTCCCCTGCCCTGGAACCCTGCTGCCTTGGCTTGCCACATGGGTTTAGCGTCCTGAGGAGGGGCCTGCAGGGGCCCAGCCTGGAGGTGGCCTTTCAGAACCTCCCAGCTCACTTTGCACAGCCCAGGCACTGCACTCCACCTGCGTGTTAAGATGAGCTGATTTTCAGGTACTAAGAGAATCATTTTTGCATGTGCTCTTTGCTCTAAGGAGCTGTGGCCTGGGTTCAGCTGTTCTGAACCTCGAGCTCTGTCCCTTGCCTTTTGGGCTTATGTGTCTCCTTCTTTAAAATGAATGTGAGTGAAACGATCCTCATGCTCCTTCCAGTTCTCAAATTCTGAGAGCAGTGTGTACAAATAAAGGAGCCCGGCTGCCTGGGTTTGAACCCCAGCACCCCCCCTGCCTCACTGTGTGACCCTGGGCAAGTTGCTTAGTCCGTCTGTGCCTCTGCTTCTGCACCTGCAAACCATAATGACACCTTGTCATAGAATTGCCGTAAGTACTAAAGAGTGAACAGTGCCTGGCCAGAGTGAGTGCTTTGTGTTAGTTCTCCTTAATGTTCGACGACACCATTCATTTACTTTCTTACATCACCATCCGCTTAATTGTTGCCATGGATACCATTTTTTGAGTGGTGCTTTGTGGGACAGGCGCTCCTGCCTCTGCCGGGTCCATTGGATTTAGTCCCATTTTTTT
>PVIY010024986.1:0-28224 GCA_004026745.1 Myrmecophaga tridactyla
GCCTTCTGGAGCCAGACTCCAGGCTGGGCACCAAGAGGCCGCCATGATGAAGTCTCGCTCCCCAGCAGACTCTGTGCCCCTCGAATCCTGGCCTCCCCTCAGGACAGTCCACCAAGCCCTCCTGCGCCTGCCCTGCACCCCAAGAACACCAAGTCCAGTCCTTGCTCACCCCTTGGCCGAAAACCTCCTCCACAACTGCCCGTGGCCTTCTCTATGGCTGCATGATTTGACTTATTTCGGTTCCCCAAACAAGCCCCACCCTTTCATGTCCAGCCTAAAAACACTGCCTGCCTTCCCAGCACCAAAACCCCTCGGCCTGGAGGAACCCTGCCTGCCTTTCAGGGTGGGGCTCAGCTGCCACCTCCTCTGAGACAGCTGCCCAGCCTCACCCCCAAGGCCAGCCTTGGTGCCCCTTCCACCCCATAGGGCCTGCACGCCCCCAGGCCAGTCCAAGCCACCTCCCCAAGTTCAGGACCATTCCTGCGCCCTGCCTGCCCGGTGCACAGGAGGCACTCAGGCCCCTTCCTCAACGCGTGGAGGCTAAGATGGTGAGTGCTGACCTGGCACCCTGAGTCCCACTGGTGTGAGCTTGGGCAGATCACCTGCCCCTCAGGCCTCAGCTTCTCACCTATGAAGTACAGATGACAGGACCCCACCCCAGGCCTATCCGGGCAGTGAAATGAAAAACTCATAAATCAAGAAACTTTGCACCTGGGGGGTGTGCTGTTTCTACCAAGAGAAGCAGGCCCCTCGTGGAACGCCAAGCCCCACCCACACTCCCTCCATTCAACAGGTGCTCACTGGGGCCCTGCCGTGAAGTAGGTACAGGGTGAGGCACTATGCGACACATTAAGGACACAGACAACAGGTCCCCTGTGGAACTCAATACCAGCATGGGACAGGTACATTCTCAGTTGGGGAGGGCAGGAAGCTGAAGAGTGGAAAGCACAGACGCTGAGGCCAAACAGCATAGGTTTGAGTCCCTTTCTACCTGGGGGAGCTGTGTGACCTTGGGCATATAAATTAACCTCTCTGGGCCTCGCTTTGCTCACCCACAGAATGAACTGGAACCTGTCCCTAATTCATAGGGGTTTCACCCAGTGAGTTCCATCCCTTGGACTCATGCCACCCAGCTCACAGATGAGGGGTTAGAAACCTGAGAAACCTTGATATAAACTGGCACTAGGAGACACACTTAAGGTTCCAGGGTTCTCAGTCTCACTTCTTGTCACCCCCAAAGGCAGCTCTTCTCTCCATGGCTTCCCCTGCCCCTAGGCCTGCCTGGCACATAGGCCCCTACTCCCCAGTGGACTCAGCCTTGCCAAGTGGTGGCTCCAGGGAGTCTGGGTGTTTCAAAGAAGGATGCCTCCCAGTTAGTCCAGTTCTCTCATTAAAGCAGCATCTCAGTGGACTTCAAAGGGCTCCTCCTCCCCCAGCTGGATGGGCCCAGCAGAGGCAGGTGTGGGAGGCTTGGGAGCAAGACGGGCTGATCTTGAGGTCTCACCTGGCCCCACACGGGCAGGGAGATGCACAGGTGAAGTAAGACTACTTACTGCAGTGATGGGGAAACTGAGGCCTGAAGGAAGAAGGGACAGCCCCCTGAGAGGGCAGCCCCAAAGCTCACATTCTTTCCTCTGACTGAGGCCAGACAGCTCAGACGACCTCTCCAACCAGAAGACTCACACTTGCCCTGAGGCTGCAGAACCGTCCCAGACCTCAGTTTCCCCATCCATGCAGGGCACAGCTGCACTCCAGGAGCTCAGGCCTCTTCCTGCTCAGCCAGCCAGCAACCCCAAAATTATCAACCTAGATCAGCCTGAGGTTTTAAGATTGGGCTACTTCTGAGGGTGGGAGCTGGGTGACCGGCCAGCCAGGACATGAAAGGCCCCTGGAAGGGCTGGATCTGGAGAACAGAGGCCTCTGATCGGGGGGCCTGTGTCCAGATGACCATCAGGTGGCCAAGTCCTGAGAGGTGACGGTGGCATCAAGCACTACATGCAGCGCCTGCCTCCTGGGGGCCTCATGCCCCCTGAAAGCCAAATGGGGTGTGCACTCCTCCCTGGGGACACACCATATGTCTGAGTGTCATGCCCACCCCTTCTGCTCCCATCACCTCCAGGTGGGGTCCCAGAACCCAGGAAGGAAGCAGAAGGAGGGGAACTTTTAAGCCAAGAAGGAGGGCTGAGAACTGTGACGACTTCACCTTGCCTCCCTTTTCCCTAAGGCCCTGTTGGGGGGTAATTTCCCCCAGGGTCAACTGTGGTGTCGAGGGACAGGAGAAAGAG
The DNA here is from genome assembly GCA_004026745.1 of Myrmecophaga tridactyla. NCBI lineage: Eukaryota > Metazoa > Chordata > Mammalia > Pilosa > Myrmecophagidae > Myrmecophaga > Myrmecophaga tridactyla. The sequence continues at coordinate 2,286 of PVIY010024986.1, forward strand.
GCAGGAAGGAGAGGACAGAGAGAGTAGGGTGCTCCTGGTATCAAAAAAAGGAGTCAGGGGCAGGGACTCAGGCTAGGGCTCAGGGAGGTGAACGGCTGCCAAATAAGTTGACTCAGGAGCAAACACTATGGAGCTCCCTCTTCTTGCCCACTCGAGGACCCCTGAAGCTAAGAGGAGGTGGGGAGACCCTCCACAGGCAGACGGGACCACCCAGGCAGAGGGTGCAGGAGAGACATGGGAAAACCGGGAGCCTGGCAGGCAATCAGTGGGACTGGTCCAGGTTGCTGGGAGTGAGGCTGGCTAGGGAGGATGGAGCCAGGTCTAGAGGGCTCAGACACCAGGACAAGGGGCTCAGACATGCATCCACGGCCAGTGGGGAGCCCTGGAGCATTTAACCAGGCTAGGGGCAATGTGGGTACCCCATGGCCTCATTTGCCAGGTCCAGGGTTGCCCCATCGTGGCAGTGGGGTCCACTCAGGTGTACCCTCCCAGCACAGAGCTTAGTGGGTGCTCAGAAACTGCCTATGGGACTGCTCTGTCAATGAGCAGGTGTGGGCAGAAAGCCTACCCCAGGGGTCGCAGGGAGAGGAGGCTCCCACAAAGGCACTGAGCCGCCTCTACTCCAGCAATCACTGCGCCCTGAGACCTAGTCCACTCTACAAGGGCTTTCAAGGTGAAGGGGAGTGAGGAGAAAGGGGAGCACTGGAAGGAGGGTGCTCCAACCCAGCAGGTCCGCCCCTGGTTGGGCAATGCCCACAGCCGTGACGTGGCCTGTTGTGAAATCCGTGGGCACCAGCAATTCTGGCCAGATGCCTATGGCTGATCGGTGCCCTGCCATACTCCATGTGAAGCAGGGACAGGAGGAGCCATAGGTGGGCGAGGGGAGACACACACCAGACTTGCCGCAGGGGTGGGGGGAGTGAAGGGGACAGAGCTGGAGGCCACTGGGCAGAGGAGGTGGCTGGCAGGATGCCCCCTACGGGCTGGAGGGGCTCAGGACCCTGCTGGGAGCCTCTCGGCCTGGGTTCACTAGCCTCAGACGCTGTGGAAAGCATCTTTCGTGCATTCAACTCTTCCAGCAACCTGCAGCCAGCCCCTGGCACGGTCATCAGCACCATTTTACAGATAAAGAAACTGAGGAGCAGAGAGGTAAAGTAATTACCCCAGGGGTGCAGGCTGCCAGAGAGACCCCTCAGCCCAGCACCATCCATCCTCACCTCCCAGGAAATCTACCCTCCCTCCCCAGGCAGGACAGGCAAAGGGGCCACATGACACCAGTAAGTGGACACCCTGCAAACCCACTCATGGTGTGACCCAGGACAAGACACCACCCTTCTGGGCCTCAGTTTACCCTCTGTAAACTGGGGGTGATGCCCACACAGGGCGGTAGGGGAGGCAGGGAATGGGTTAAGCCAATGGCTACAAACTATAAGGGGGTGTACGTCCCCGAAGCAACAGCACATTAGACCCTCGTCTCCTCTCAAGAAGGGCCCTTAGCCTACATCCGAGCCCCCTCCTGTCCCGTCCCACCTCTCACTGCCTAAGCAAACTCCCATGCCCCAGACCTGCTCCAGGCAGAGAAGTCCTGCAGCCCCCACCCTCAGGGCTCCAGCTGCTGGTAAACAGCCTCTTCTTCCCAATAAAATGCCACAGAGACTCTTCCTTCACCAAGTCCACACCAGCCCTTCCGAGAGCCACAGAGCCCAGAACACAAAGAAGTCTCCCTCCTCCACACCCACAGTTGTGCTGGGGGCCGCTGGGGGCCACTGGGAAATCCTGGAAAACCCAGGGCCCACCTGGAGGAAGAGGAAAGACACACGACCTGCCCGGAACCGAGGGGCACTCAGAGAAGGCCTTCCCTACCGCGGGCGGCTCAGACACCTGTACATGCCACCTGTCACTGACACTTCCTCTGAAATCGACTCATTTTCCACTCGACTATCTTCTTTAGCCTTGTACAAGGCAAGAGTAGATCCACAAAGTTACAGATTTAGTGTTTAATTTATAGATGTTTTTGTTAAGACATCAGGAACCAAATACTTATCAAAGTTGTATTCTTTGCCAAGACATGATGAACCAAATACTTCATGTTCGGGTTGAAACCACCCGAGGCCCCCAGCGGAGCAGGTCACGCTGAGAAAGGGGGGGTCATTCCGGCCCCCACAGCCCAGCCTCTGCTTCCCTCCACCCGCCCTCCCCAGGAAGCCCTGGTCGCAGCGGCCCCTGACCCCCACGCGGGGCCGGCTTCACCCTGGGTGGGTGGGCGTGCACTCGGATGCCCACAGAAGGACCCACCTTGGAAGGCTCATTGGTCCTGGGGCCTGGGGCTGGGAGAGCTGCAGAGATTGTTCCATGTTCTCGAGGTGTCTTTGTTCTCTGTCTTGGGCATGTATCACTTTCAGAGCTTGTCTTGTTTGTTGTTGTTCATCTAATAGAGTAAGTTCCCTGACCCTTCACTCACTGATGTTTGCTCTCGTTGAGAAAAATAAAGTGCATTTGCAAACGTAAAATTACCGCCTTGGGAAGATGTGTGGGCACTGGAGAGTTTGTGGTTTGTGGAGCTCCAGGTGGAACTGGCCCAGTGAACTACACAGCAGTAATAACTCACTTTCTTATCCATCTGGGGAACCCAGGGACAACTGGTCTCTGGTCACTTGACGAAGAGCTGCCTGCCCCACCTGCTGTCTGTCTGTCCAGGAGGCTCTACAGCCTCCCCCCAACCCCGGACCAGGCCCACACGTCAGCTGGCTTCCCAACCATCCGCCTGGGGGTGGAGGGCCTGTCCATGCCCCCCACCCCATCCCCCTGCTTTACCTGGCTCTCCTTGGGGTCCCTCAGCAACTAAGCCAAGGGCTGAGCCTGCAGAGAAGTGGGCTCTCTCCCCCTCCAGGGCCCCATCCAGGCTCACACATGTGAAGGTCTTTCCACCAGCTACTAACAAGAATGAGTCACAGCTGGGACCCACCACTTCCTGCCTCGGCTGTAGCGGCAGCAGAAAGGCGAATGCTGAGCTCTCAGCTCAGGGCCTCTCGGGGTGTGTGGGAAGCCCCTCTCCCAGCCATGGCAGAGCCCTCGAGAGGGTGGTGGGGGGGGAGCAGTCAGGCCATGCTCCCGGCTCTGATGACTTCATGGAAATGTGAAGCTTTAAGCTGGAACAACTTTGAAAAAAAATGAAACAGTACCCAAAACCTCCATTAGAAGTCCCAAGATGACAGTGCCAAACCAGGGAGTAAATGCATCCTTAATAAGCAATTAGAGGCAGGCAGCCTGGCACGCGATCCTCAACTGGGTTCCACTACTTACAGACAGGGCCCTTCACCTCTCGGGGCCTCAGTCTCCCCACCCGTATAGTGAAGGGTCACATCCATCTCTGAGTGGGAGCCCAGCAGACTCATGCATTGGCCTGGGAGGTCAAAAGCCTTCCAGTCCAACCCTCTGCCCCTCCAGTTCACACCTGTCCCCATGCTAGGACCTGAAAAGGGGCAAAGCTAAGACCACATCTTGGAGCTCCTATTCTAGACAGCCAGAGCCTCCAGAAAAACACACATCCCTGGGCACCAAAAGGCCAGGCCTCAAGCCCCAGCTCCCCCTCTTTGCAGACCCCAGTTTCCCCCATCAGGATCACGGGGAGCTCAGTAATGAGGAAGCAGACTGGGAGGGACTGGAAAGCAGGGTGTAGAGAAGTTCAAAGACAGATGGGAAGCCTGGGCCCAGCTGGCGGGTGGAGCCTTCCAGTCCTCAGGGAGCCCTTCCACGCATATGATATGGGTTCTTGGGATCTTTTTCTACCTTTTATCTTGACCCTTTGGGTGTGAGCTCCTTGAAAGCAAGGGCATGTCTCCTGCCCTCCCCATCCAGGAAGTCTTCCTTGACGACCGGAGCAGGTCCCTGCCCCTCAACCCTCCTCTTGTAGGCCCTCTAGTCCTAGCACCCTCCCTGTCTCAGCACCTGGCATTGTGGCATGACCTGACACTGCTTTGTCTCCCCAGATGACTTTCCTGGAGAGGGAGAGATGAGGCCGTTCCATTGAGAGCAATGCCCCAGGACCCAGCATTGGAACGGGCTCAAAATGGACATCCAGTGCACAGTGGCCAAAAGGGCCTGGACATGGTGTCCATGCCAGCCCCGTGCCAAGGGTTTGGAGGTTATGGGCATGACCCAGCCTCTGTCCTAAGGTCTGCCATCCAGTGGGGAGACAGGCATAGGACCCACCCAGGGCCCTGAGTTGTTCAGTGGGAGACCTCAGTGGGGGTCCAGCCATTGGTCATTGGTGCCTTCTTCTACAGCAGATACATCTCAGTCAAGCACTGCTCCAGGCCTGGATGTTCCAAAGCTGAGACGGAAAGGACTTCACAGACAGAGGATAAAGGGTAGGCATGTACTGCGAGCAGATGCTCACAACCTACGACAGACAAGACTCCTTGCCAGAATATATGACCTCCTACAAATCAATAAGAAAAAGACAAATGGCCCATTTTTAAAGATGGGCAAAAGATTTAAAGGGGCATTTCAACAGCGGACACTAAAATATTTAATAAGCACATGAAAAGGTATCCGACATCATTAATTACCAAAAAGTTAAAAACACTTTGAGATACCACTACACCACTAGAATGCTAAAATTTAAAAGACCAAAAATATCAAGTGCTGACAAGGACATGGAGCAACGGGAACTCTCATATACCGCTGGTGGGAATGTAAAATGATACAGCCACCTGGGAAAACTGGCAGCATCAATTTAAGCTATATGTATGCCTCCTATGACTCAGCTGTTCTGTTCCTCAGTACATAGCCAAGAAAAAGAATACATATCCACAAAAGATTTGTATCCAAAAGTTCATAGTAGCTTTATTCATAACAGTCAAACCGGAAACAACCTGAATGTCCATCAGCAGGTAAATAGATAAGCAAAGATCTATATATCTATATTTATGCAATGGAATATTACTCAGCAGTAACAAGGAACAGACTACTGACATACCCAGCAACTGGGATGAATCATGCCAACATTAAGTAGAATGAAAGGACCAGATGCAAAGTGTATATCTTGTCTGAGTCCCTTTATATGAAAATTAAGACAAATCTAATCTATAGTGATAGCAAGCAGGATTGTGGTGGCCTCTAGAGGGGCTGTTTACTGGCAAGAGACATGAGGGGACTTTCTGGGGACTGGAGAAGCTCTAAATCTTGATCTGAGTGCTGGTGACATGGGTGCACGAACAAAAATCCATCATTCTGTACACCTAAGATCTGTGCACTCATTTGGATACAAATTGCACGTCCATTTTTTAAAGGAAAAGGAATTGATTAGCTTGTCTATTCAGTCAACAAACATTCATGGTGGGCATGGTGCCAGGTGCTGGGTGTATTATAGGAAACAAATCAGACCTGACCTGATCTAGTTGGAGAGAGTCTGGCGAGGGTGTGGAGATGGAGCCTGCAGGGGGGCCAGATAGGGAAGGTGCTCATTTAAGTTGCTCAGGTGACATTTAAGACAGGACCAAAAGACAGGGGCAAGGGTGGGGGGCTGGCACTGCAGGCAGAGGGAAGCCTGTGTGAAGTCTCTGCAGCAGGACCCTACCTGGGCATCTAAGACACAGGACGGTGGGCTGTATAGCTGGACAGCAGCGAGCAAAGGGGAAAGGGGCACGAGATGGGCCTGGGGATGTCAGCAGGGGAGGGTCACACAGGCCTCGAGGGCCAGAGAAAGTCCAGGTGGGAGGCAGGCTGCTGAGGGCGGGGTGACCTGCTCTGTTTATATTCCTGGAAGGTGAGCTCAGCTGCCACATGGAAGGCAACGTGGCGAGGGCCCAGGTGGAAGCCGGCGGCCAGGGGAAAGTCTCCTCAGCATTGGTGGGTTCTAGTGGGAACCGGACAAGGCAGGTGGCAGGGAAAAGTCAAACCCAATCCAGAACACCAAGAGCGTGTCACCTGGCAGGGACCTAATAAACCACTGATCACAAAGGCCAGGTTTATACAGCTGAAACCTCCTGCCCAGCCTTTCAGCTGTTCCCTCAGAGAACACAGTGGTCAGGCACATCCCTGCCATCCTGCTGCAGCCACATCTCTGCCAGCACCTGCTGTACCTCAGCACTCCCCAGTGCCAGCCACCAGAGACTTGGCACCCCGCTCCCCACTCCACCCACCCCTCATGCCAGCCTTGAGGCTGCTACAGGCAGGAGCTATACACCCTGACCACCGCAGGCTGAGGTCCCCCACGTGGCTGCATGCTGGGTGTCATGCCAAGGCTCCAATATGAAGCCACGGGAAGGTCCTGTTGTTATGACCACTCTACAGAACAGGAAATTGAGGCCCAGAGAGGCTGCACTGCTTGCTCAAACACACACAGCTAGGAAAAGGCAGAGCCAGGATGCAAACTCAGGTCTGTCCTACTCCACACCTATGCCCCACCACTCACCCCATATCATCCTTGGGTGAAAGGAAGGGCTTCCCTGGGGATGAGCGGCTCCAAATCCCAGAGTAAGGTTGCTGCAGACCCTTAGCCCGAGGTCCTCAAGCCCTGGCGCAGGGGGTTCCTAAGACTGCGTAATAAACTCCCCCAAAGGCGAGGGCAACCGTGGGCTTTCGCAGTATCAGAGGGGACCGGCTTCTGTTTGTCCAATGCGCCACAGCACGAAGCCTCAGCCGCATCAGCCCGGCCCCGGGCCTTCTCTGTCCCACTCAGCAGGACCCCTCCCTGATTGCTGGGGAGCCCCTGTTGTGCAAACTCCTAGATCAGAAGGAGGCTCCGATGGCTAAGATGTGTCCCCCAGCGACATGGGGAAAGGCTGGGAGGGAAGTGTTGTGCATGGGAAGGCGCGTGGTCCAGAGCTCAGGGCAGAGAGACCCCAGCACGCGGGCAAGGTTCGGAGACCGGTGGAGGAGGGGGCCCAAGATGAGGCCCTCCGAGCCAGGGCAATGGCCCAGCCGATCTCCAACTGGTTTGTGGGAGCCACGGGCTGTTGTGAGAGAATGACAAGGCTGTGAAATAGCGAGTAAAAAGGAATAAAACCATAGCAAAAACAAGGCAGTGTTGTCAGTCGGCCAAGGGACAAGCAGCACTGACCACTAGCAAATAGTTTGGCCTTGTTTGCCAAACCCAGATGTCCTGGCCTCTCCAGGGCACCGCAGCACCGTTCAAACTCAAGAGCGCGTTCTCGGGTGGGGGAAAAGCAATAGGAACTAGTCGCTGTTGTTTCCTTTCTGCTGGTTGTGGAGCTCGCCGCGTCCCAGAGGAGACCCTGGCTGGGGTCAGAGCAATGAGGCCAGTGGCCCTCATCCACGTGGGTGAAGGGGCTGAGACCTGAGGAGTGAGAGCCTCCAGCGGGGCGACCTCAGCCACCTTACCCGATCTTGGGGCTCAGGGACCCATTTGTAGCATCAAGATGTGATGACCCAACTTCTTGAGCAGCTGTGAGGGTTGGGTGAGAGCTGTGTATAAGGCACATAGTAAGTGCCTGGTCAAAGCCAGCAGGTGAGGGAGGTCAAGCAGAAGGTGCTCTTCCAAAGCCACACCCTAGAGTCCAGCTCTACCACGTGCTTTCCCTGGGCTGCAACCTTCCATGGCTCCCCTGTGCCTCCTGAGTCAAGTCCCAGCTTCTCATCCTAGCCCTCAAGCCCTTCTCCTCTTTCCCTCCTTAGTACCTCTATCCTGCTATCTAATCCTTCCTTTCCTTGCACAGGCCTTTCTGTCACATGGCATGTCCTTCCTCCTCTGGTCGAAATCCCACTCACCTTTGTCAAGATAAATACAAATGCCGCCTCTTCCAGGAAGCCTTCCCCCTTGCCCTGTTGTCACCCACTCTGGGCCACAGTGCCCCAAGCCTCTCCTTAAGCCCTCCATAGTGGATACATAGTGCTTTACCTCCCTCTCTGTGGCATCCATTTCCCTTTTTGTAACTGTTCTCTGTTCTTATGAGAAACCAACACTGTCTAGTGGGCTTGTGACCAGGGTATGTTGAAGAATGGGTATGTGACTTAAAGTGGGCCAGTGAGACTCCATCCCAGGACTTCTGTTGGAACTACATAGAAAAAAAAAAGCTGCTCTCATTTCATAAGGCTGGTAGGGATACAAGCTGGGACCTGCTGGGGGCATCTTTGCCACTATGGTAGCCCATTTGCAAGCTGGCCTCCAATGGCCCTGCCTCCTGGCAGTCACACCCTTCCCCTCATAACAGGGCTGACCTGTGTGACCAACAGCACTGCAGAAGTCACGAGAGATGCTGAAGCTCCTGTCTTGCTCATTTGCTCTGGGAGAGGCCAGCTACCATGTCATGAGGCTAATCGAGCAGCCCACAGTGGAGAGGTCCACAAGGCGAGGAACTGAGACCTCCTGCCAACAACCAGCCCCAATTTGCCAGCTGTGGGACTGGGCCCCCTTGGAAGCAGAGCCTCTGTGTAGCCTTTGGATGATGGGAGCGTGACTGAGAGCTTGACAGCAACCTCATGCGACCCTGAGCCATATGAGCTAAGCCACTCCTGAATTCCTGACTTGCAGAAAGTGAGATAATGTTCATTGTTTGAAGCCAGCAAATTGGGGAGGGGGGTGACAGAAGCTGATCTGGATAGGACTAAGATTAGAATACAGGGTAAAGGATGTTATCGTCCGTATTTTAAAACTTCAACTTCTGTGTGAGACCAAAGGGAAAGATGTTTATTTGGTGTAAAATTTATGTGTTGGTTAGTTCATTATCTAACTTAACTTATATGGTCAGTTTATGTGAATACCATAAGTACATGGAATCTTGAGCAGGGTGTGAGATTTTGTTGGTTTGTCCAGGTGTGTGGTGCCCTGATATATCCCAGAATAATGTTGGCAGTGAATAAAGAAGTACTTACAAAGACCCCTGAGGGACTGGGGAGAAAGGAGGAAATATTCAGCTTCCCCATTTTGGAGAATTCCTAATCTCACAAACAGTGGGAACAACCAAATCAATAGGCCAAGCCCTCGATCTCAGGGCTTGCTCCTATCAAAACTATCCTTGCAAAGACTAGGCTAAGCCTATCTTACACTCTTAGCCTATCTTATACTCTTATACTATATCTTAGACTCTTATGCCCAAGAGTCGCCCCCAGAGAACCTCTTTTGTTGCTCAAATGTGGCCTCTCAACAGGTGAACTCAATTTAACTTTTGTTTCCCTATTATTTATTTTTTATCCCCATTTTTCATTTACGAGTAGACTTGATTCTTAAAGACGATTGTATAAAGATACAATTTTTACAATGTGACTATGTGACTGTGAAAACCTTGTGTCTGACACTCCTTTAATCCAGAGTATGGACAGATGAGTAAAAAATATGGATAAAAAATAAATAAATAATCAAGGGGATAAGGGGTAAGATAAATTGGGTAGATGGAAATACTAGTAGTCAATGAGAGGGAGGCGTAAGGGTATGGTATATATGAGTTTTTTCTTTTTTCTTTTCCTGGAGTGATGCAAATGTTCTAAAAAATGATTATGTGATGAATTCACAGCTATGTGATGATACTGTGAGCCACTGATTGTACACCATGTATGGACTGTTTTTGTGTGCAAAGATTTATCAATAAAAATATTTTTTTAAAAATTGGGGAGGGGAGCAAATTTGTTACAGAGCAACCTGCCTGAGAATGAAGCCAGGACAGAGAGATAGAGAGACACACATTTTCTTCATGACTTCATTTGAGCCCCTGGATCCAGCCATGCCTGAATCCATACCAAATTTCTACTTAGACTTTGATGTACAGAAGTCATTAAATCCTCTCTATTTCCCTTTGGTTAGAGTAGAGTTTCTGTCATTACTGAAAGAGTCTCGACAAGCTTGCTCTCATGTAGCACCCCTGGCTGCTCAGGAACGACCCAGGGACCACCTCTTCCAAGCACAAGGCATCAAGAGGGTCTCATGGCACTTCCACCCAACTGACCCGCACCCAATGTCCTGACAAGAACACAGAGTAGAAACTTGGAACCTGCTCTGTGCAATCAGCAATGGAGCCCACCCCCTACCCCCACCCCCAGCTCCCCCAGGGCTGACTCACCCTGCTTGGAGGACAGAGCAAGCTGGCTCACTACGGGCTTCAGGTTGCTGACCCCCTCATTCTGGTTCCCCCAGCAATTCCAGCTGTGGGCCAGGAGGTCCAAGGTGAGATGCCAGCAGAGAGGGCCTGGCCACGGCAAGCACAGTTTTGTGGTCTTATCACTCACCCTCCCCACAGACCGATTTTTCACACTAGGGAGTGGGGGGCATTCCAATGCATCGACTCATCCCCTGGCCCTTTCTGCCTTCCTCTCTTCCCAGCTGTGGGCAAGGGGATGTGCTCAGCTTCTTTCCCAGGCTGGGAGCACATGGAGGCACCCAGCTCACCCCTCATTTCTACTTAACAGGCAGAAAAGGGTTTCCCGAAGAGAAGGGGCTTACCCAGGTAAAGCAACAGGTTATAGGTCATAGGGCAGAACTAGGGCTCTCTGACGCCTAATTAGTGATGGTCCTAAGGAGCGAGCTGGGGGAGGTGGGGGGACCCCATTCAGAGCCACTCCGAACAAACACGTCCTAAGTAAACAGCATCTTTGCTATCACATTCAGCTCCCCTTAGCCACTGCCCCTCCTTTGTAAAAATCTACATATCTGTTGCTTGTCCCAAGTTTAATGCCCCAGAATAAGGAAGGACGGACAATCCTACATTGTGGGGGTGACATGCCCTAACTTACACATAAGGCAGGGGCTGGCTCCCATGACGTCTGAGGCCCCAGATGCCACAGGCCGGGGCAACTAGGGCTTTGGAGAAGGAAGGGGGCAGCCAGGGTCACAGTGTTGAGTAACAGCAGACTATCCCAAAGAACCAGATGTGAGCCCGACAGCCCTGCCAACCAAAAGTCCTTATTTCCTTTGAAAAACTTGGCAGCTGGACCACACCAGCAGCTGTCCATCCTTCGCCCGCAGCCAGCCCAGTGCGAAAGGCAATGGGGCAGGGAGGAAGACCCCACCCCTCCCGGCAGATTCTGGGAAGATTAACGAGATGCCACGAAGAGTCAAGAACAGCTCACATGGGCAGGGCGATCGCTTTTTCGTTTGACAATACAACAGATGCGCATATATTGTTTGCGCACAGAAAACTCTAGAAGTATACACTTCAAATCATAGGAGTTATCACTGGGTGGTAGAATTTAGCACTGTTTTACTTTACTGTTTGTCTTTTTGCTTAAAACTGTTTTCCAGTTTTCTCTAATGAAAATGCACTAGCCATGAAATTAAAAGACAAAGGGAGAGTAAGCAGCTGCTATAAAGAAAAAAGCAAGAATAAGGAAAAACCACAGAAGTTCTCATCCAACGGCAAACTCGCCACCACCTGTAGCCAGGAGGAACTGGTAGGTTTTCATAATAATTAAAAATACAACCTTTAAAGTCATTGAGCATGAATGGCTACCAGTGTCACAAAAAGAGTTTCAACCAGACGATGCACACCTGGTAAGGCGTCTGCTGTGCCATCTCCAATGCGCTCTTGCCCCAAAATACCAAAATGGAATCAGATCAAACCAATAGCTATAACTACCAATTTGTAGGAGATGCAGGGGAGAAGGGACATGGTTCACATTACAGGAGGCTCTACCGGAGCAGGGAACCAGCCTCAACAAAAATACTGAGTGAGAGAGAATACAAACACCTGAATCCTACAGATGAAAGGAGGCTCAAAAAAAAAATATGTCAACCAACGTGGCCCTCATTTGGATCCTGATTTAAAAAAAAACTAAAAGTGATTCAGTGGTAGAATGCTCGCCTGCCACGTGGGAGACCCAGATTTGATCCCCAGCCCAAGCACCCCAAATCAATCAAAAAAGACTAAAAAAGATATTTTTTGTTGTTTATGAAACCAATAGAAATGTGAGCCCTGAGATGCCCTTAAGGAATAACTGCTGACTTTTAGGTGCAGTGATTGTATTACGTTTTTTTTATTTTTAAGGGTTCGTATCTTTTAGTATAAAATACTAAGATTTTTAATGGGGGGGGAATGGTATGATGTCTGGAGCGGGGAGCCCACAGAGTCCGATGCCTGGGGACCTGCCAAGAGAGGAGAACTGTTGAAGCAGAAGGCTGGGGAAGAACGGGGGAGGTGCTCTCCGGTCTTCTTTCATATACGCTTAATTTTTCCATAACGTAATGCTGAAACATTATCCCCATAAGAGCTCTGGCATCTGTTAGCTCATGCGAGTTCCACGCCGTCCAGGGGTCCTTCTCAGCGCCTTCCTGACCTGCTGCTCTGAGCCAGTGCAGACGACTCAGGCCTTCCCTGCAAGTCCTCCAAGACCCCCTGCAGCAGGAACAGGAGGCGGCAGGGTCCAAGCCTCCCCATTACCAGGCAGCCCCACGCGGCTGCAGCCCGTCCTCATTCGCCTCCCTCTGCCGCAACCACCTTGCCCACAGGAGCTTAAAGGCTTCAAGTACCAGCCCGGGTGGCGGCAGCTTCACGCCTCTCCTGGCAAAGCCCGCTCCCGGGAGCCCCTCCCTGCCTCATCCTCTGGCCACAAAGGAGTTTACTGGGAACGGGACACTCACGGCACCCAGGACCCCCACCCTGAGACGCAGCCACGCCGCAAACCCACGTCCAGTCTGCAGGCGTCACGAAGTTGAGAAATGGACCTGTTGCACCCTAAAAGAATCTCCAATATATACAAAGACTTAGCTACCCAAGTGTTTTACTGCAGCGCTATAAAAATATTGGAAACAACCTAAATGCCCAGCAGTAGGGGACAGAGAAAAGCCAACTGGGGCTCCTCCCATATCAGATCCTGGGGCCATCCTGATGCCTAACTGAGAACATTTCAATTCACCCCCCAACAGCTCCACACACAAAGCCTGGGAACAAGGCGGACAGACAGAACACTCAAAGGACAACAAGGGAAGCTGTGGATGCTCACTTTTTCTTTTCTTCACATACATTTTTTTTGAAGTCTGGGCAGACATACACCAAAATGTTAATGGGTCACTTAAAATACAGAGTCTGTTTTCTCTGCCACGTCAATGCTCATGCTTTCTGCTTTTCAACAATAAATGTGAATTACTTCTATAATTGAGAAAAAAAAGTGTCCAGGAGGCAGCAGCTCTGGCTTCCAGCCACAGCACAGGCTGCCTGTTTATGGGATTTCTTGAGATCACATCCCGTCTTTGAGCCTTGGTTTCCCCATCTGTCGCGCTCACCAGCCCCTGCCCCCCACCACTCACCAAGCTGAGTTCCTTCTGCCGTGGTCCTCCTCTGAGACAGGAGGGCACACCCACAAGCCACGTGAGCCAGGCCTGCCCATCCCTGGGGGATGGTTGTGCCCATTTCCAGCTTTTGTTCAGGCCATTCTTCGGCCTCTTGGACCCCACACTGAGGCTGCTGGGGACTGGGGGCATGACAGGTCGAGCAGGGGCTGAAACGGTCCCCATGGCCGCGCACCCAGAACCGCTCCCTGCTCGAGGCTGACACTCACCGATCCCTCCCGTCCTCCACCTCTAAAGAAGCTGGGAGAATTCTACAGAGGAAAATCCCAGGCTCAGAGAAAAGAAACCACCACCCACCTCCTCTGTGGCCTGGCCCCCACCAAAACCAACACCCCGTGAGTTCCTCCTGTACCTTCCACGGGATGGTGGGCAAACTGCCGCACCCCTTCTGCGGGGCCGGATGCGCCACTCAGGGCTGCAGGTGTGGATGAGGGAGGACTGGGACCACGACAGGAGCAGAGGGCCAGGGCCTCAAAGCTTCCGGCGCCTCCCCCTTCCACCCCCCCACCCTGACCCTAGCAGGGGCTCCCTAGCAGGAGGTGTGACGGAGCAGTGGGCGGGTGGAGGGGAAGAGCCCTTGCCTCGGGGTCTGGTACCCTGGGATCAGATGTGCCATGCTACCTCCCCAGGATGGCACACCCAGACCCCAGAGGCCAGGTGGGGACAGCTCCTGGGCTGGGTGGGCACCCGGGAGACCTGAGACCTGGGTAAAGAGGAGCTGCGGCTGAGGTGGCCAAGGCCTTCTGAGCTGGCAAAGCAAACTAGAAATCAATTCTTCAACTTTCATGGTTTTCAACTGTTGGCAATTCATCCAAAAATAAATTTTAAGCCCCTCTTTGTATCAGTGAGTTGGGCTAACTCCTGAGCAAACCACTTCACCGTGCAAGGGTTCAGTTTTGTGCTAAGTGGAGACCAGCCTCACCGGGTCACTGTGACAATGAGATGAGCCACACTTGGTCCTTTCAAATGACGAGGAAAAAGCAACAGAATCAATGACAGCTAATGTTCATGGAGTGCCAGGACCATTTTAAGGGTTTCACACAATTTAATGTCATTTCTTTGGCATCACAGTCCCGTGCGGTAAGCATTTTCTTTAAACTTTTAATTTTGAAATAATATCAAACTTCAAAAAAAGCTGCAAGAAAAGTACAAGGAACTCTCCTGAACTTTTTATCCAGATTTGTCAATTTTTTACCATTTTGTCACATCCTTTTTATCATTCTCCTTCAAGGTATTTTTTTCTCTTTAATAGATGAGAATGGATTATTTATACTATGCCCCTTGACCACTAGATACTTCAGGACAGTGTCCTAAGTACTCATATAAACAGTTATCAGGGCATTTTATTTCGATATAATATATTAACTCATAGTCCATATTCCAATTTTGCCAACCGTCCCAGTAATGTCCTTTATATATATATATATATATATATATTTCTTTTTCTTTTCTGTCTAGGTTCACATACTACATTTCATTGTCATGTCTCTTTGGTCTCCTTTAATCTGGAACTGTTCCTTGGCCTTTCTTTGTCTTGGAGATTAGGAGAAAATTGAGGTTCAGAGATGTTGAAGCACTTGCCCAGAATCACATAGCTAGGTACTGCAGATACTGGGACATATCCAGGGTTTCCCTGCAGAGCCTATTCTCTTGTCTTTCAGGACAACAGCCCCTGTTGTAACCGAAAACAGTGGCTCCCTCTGCTCTCAGCTACTCACTCAGCAAGTGGTCATTAACTGACACCCTGGCTGGGCCTTCTGGGCCCCACATCTGCAACGGCCCTGGCCGGATACCCACCTACGTGCCTCCGCACTTAAGCTGGGGGACAGAGCGGGCTGTGAAGGGCTGGGGCCTGTGGCTCCTGCCTTTCCTTCTTTCCGATTAAAGTGACAGCCCATGCCTAATGCCCACATATCCAAAAGGGAGAGGAAGGTAAATGCCCCAGGGACAGAGCCAGATGTCACAAGAGCTCCCAGGCCTGGTCGCTGACTCACAGACCACCAGAACTGAAGGGGAGCCCTGAGGTCAGCTGTCCAGAGTGGTCTGACCCGTGGTGGGGCTGCACTGGAGGGAAGGGTTCACAGGAAGGAGGAACAGCAAGGTGAGGGTGGGGAAGCAGGACACAGGACAGTGCAAGTTCTCACAGCAAAGAGCAAAAGGGACTCAAGGAGGGTCACACACAGTCTGTGGGCATCTGGAAAGAGTAAGAGAAGCCTGCGGGCTGATTCCACAAACCAGCCTCCCCAGTGAGGGTCTGCAGGGGCATGGAGTAGCCATCTCTTGGGGCCCAGAGCCAACCCCCCACTATTCCAACCGAGGCATGTCGGCATCAGCCTGCAAACCACCCTCTCTGGTTCCCATATAGGGGAGGCTCAGGAGCCTGGGGGGGCTGCTGGCAACCTTGCTGCCAGCACCCCCGGCCTGGACACCCTCATGAGAGAAGCCTGCTCCCATTTCCCCTGAGACAGCCCACCTGCCTGGCCTCTAGGGCAGGGCCATCAGACTTCAACAGTCCTGAACCACAGACAAAAGCAGATACGCGGTGGAAAAAGCAACGCCATTACCAAGACGCTCTGGAACAACTAGGATTTCTTCTTCTATGAGTTTTGGGCTCTTCTGTCAGGTTTTGAGGCTAATTTGGACTTAAATATTTCAAAATCCTGGGACCCCACCATTTGACACCCATTAAAATCAGGGGCGTATATCAGCTACCAGACCTCACCTTCAAACCCAACTCTAAGTTTGAGAAGCAGCAAAAGAATCTGCTCTTGAAAATGCATCAACACAAATGGAAAGAAGTTTTGCTTTTCATTGTAGGCAACTTTGAAAATAGAGAAAGCACAGAAAAGTAAGAAAATGGTCTGTCAGTAGACTCCCCCAAAGACACCCCAGGGACAGTCCCAGTCCTCCTTTGATGTCCAGTATGGGTTGACCCTCAGCACCATGTTGGCCTGAGAGGCCCCTAGTCCTCGGTGGGACACTTCTGTCTCCCTGTTGGCCAGCAGGCTTACCAGGGCAGGGACCACACCTGGCTCGTCTCTCTGCTTCCTGTCCAGGTACAGGCAGACCCACCTGAGGCACCTTTGCTAGATATGCCATGGGGGTCCACATAAGGCCCTCTTCTCAGTCAACAGCCCCTAAGAAGAAGGAGACCCTAGAGGTGGGGACAGAAGCAAAGCCCCAGAAAACAACTATGGGTATGGGGTAGAAGCGGGGGGGCCGGTGAGCAGGCAACATGTTTTGTCCTGGTTAGGAGGGAGGGGAGGATTTGATGGGCCAGCCTGAAACTCGCTGCTGGGGTGGGAGCCAGGCTCACTGATGTCCCCCTCAAACCTCGATTCTGCCAGAAGCAAGTCAAGCAGGACAGGAGGCCATGTCCTAAGACCAGCCCCATACCTAACATGCTATTAGACCTTTGATGACCTCAGCTTTCCCATCTGTAAATGGGACTGATAACCCCAGCCCTGCCTAATACAGAGAATCAAACCATACAAAGGATGTGTAAGAGGTCTGTAAACTACCCAGGGCCTCAGAAATCTGAGAACTCACTGAGAGGGTCCAGCAGGCTCCACCTCCCCGTCTTCCTCCCTTAAAAAGGCTAAGACCACCTACTTTGACAAGGCAGAGGGCAGCAAGGGAAGAAGACCCAGCAAACTCAACCCTGGGAGAGACAGCTCTAAAGGACACTCTGCCTAAACAGATCCCACTTGCCATGCGTGGAGACTCCCATCTCTGCTCCCTAGGACACGCTAGACCTTCTATGGGGCCTCCTCACAAAACCCGTCTGTCACCTCACCCCCACCCCCGCTAGCCCACACCCCAGGAAGTGAATCCCAGAGGCCCCTCATCTCAGGACCCAAAGCCCTGTCCGCCAAGTCCCCCCAGTCTCCAATCCCCAACCCATTGTCATCTTGTTAGCCATTCATTCATTCATTCATTCATACCTCTGCTGAACATCACTCTGCACCAGGCTTGAGGTGGCTTTAGCATGTGATATTGGGGCCCCAAACCTTCGGGACCCTGACCCAGATCTGGCCAGTCTGGACCTGTCCAACCACACAGAGCACAAGTCTCCCTTACTTTGCAGGCTCTACTTCTAAATTATTGGGGCCCAGGCTTTCCTTTCCAGCTTAAGCCCTGGGACTCAGAAAGAATATAAATTCTTGGCCTTCAAGGGAGGGGACCAGCATGCAAACGAGGAGGAAAACAACTCCAAGCCTTCAGAGCACGGCTCCAGCATCACTCCACCAAGCAGGGTCACTGACCACCTTTGCTCATCTCCTTCATGGGAAAGATTTCGGGTTTTTACCAGTGAGCACCCAAGGCAGGAGGCAGTGCCAGCTCACTCTCCCAGCTACTCCCTCTTAACTGGAGAGCGGTCCCTCTCACTGTTGGGTCTCGTTGGATTTGCCTCCAACCCAAACCCCAAGTCTTGCCCTTCTCACACTGGAGATTTTCACTTTGAGGAGCCTATGTTGGCTCCTTGGGGGATCATAACAGGCCCTGCCTTGTCCCGGCTGGGAAACCTGACAAACCAGCCCCCTCTGCCCCTGACTGTCACAAGCAAACGGCTTTCTAAGGGAGTGGTCCAAGGTGACCGGCGGGGCTAGGGGACACGGAGCCGTGGTCCTCCCTCAGGTCTCATCCAGTAAGTGGGGCTGGTCCTGAGTTCTTGCCAGGGAACCCTCTCCCCACAGGGCTTCCTTTGGGGATGCGAGGGGTGGGGCGGGGTATGGCTGAGCCCTCAGGGTGGGAGCCATCTGAGAGTCAAACCTCGGCATGGAAACAAAGCATGGGTGAAAGGGGGAGGGCGCCCCCAAAGCCGGGGTTGGGGGTGCCCCGGAGGCGGGCGGGCTCTCCCGCGGGGCCACTCGCCCCGGCATCCTCCCTCCAATGCCCACCCCTGACGAGGGCCGCTCCACCCCCACCGCAAGCCGGGGAAGGGCAGGCGGAGAAAGGGACCGCGGCGGAAGACGCCCGGTCCCCGCACACACCCCTCCGCCGGGGCTGGGTCGGGGCCGCGCGGGGCGAGGATCCTTCAGGGCCCCCCAGAGCCTCTCAGGCTCCCCGAGACGCGGGGCCCCCGGGCCTGGCACGGGCGCATCCCCGGAGTCCCCGAGCGGCCGCTCCGTCCCGGGCCGCGCCTCACCTCCTCCGCCCGGGCCCGCCGGCCGCCGCGCTCACCTGCCGCCGCCGCTCCGGCTCCTGCTCTGGCCGCCACCGCCGCCGCCGCCGCCGCCGCCCGAGTGGCCGCGGGCGGGACCCGGCAGAGCGGGCGGGGGCGGCTGAGCGGCCGCAGGCGCCCCCCGCTGGCCGCCCGGCCCAGCCCCAGGCCTGGCGGCGGGCACGGCGGGCGCCCGGAGTTTAGGGGTCCTGCGCCCCGTGCCGGGTCCGGGCGGGCGCAGCTTCCCGGCGCCCTGCTCCCTCGGCCCCAGAAAGGAGACTGAGCGCACACACAGCCCACCTCCCCAAGCGGGCGCGGGAGGGAGGGTCGGGGCAATCTTGGAACGTGAGCAGCAAACCAAACCTTTTCAAAAAAAATTTTTTTTTTCTCAAAGTAACTTACGCACGTGTTTGGAAGCGCCAGGCCCAGCCCCACCCCCACAAGGAAACACTTTCTAGCAAATTCTTTCAGCTGTTGCTGCTCAAGATCGCACTTCCTGCCGCCCCCAAGAGCGCTCAGGTTTCTCCAACGATCCCAAACTGGGGGCTAGCGCCCTCCTGCCAAGACGCGGGGGCTTTGGCTTCTGTCCCCTCACAACGGCCTGAAGCGCCTAGGAGGGTCTAGAGAGGAAGCGGCCCCTGTGCACAGAGTCCAGGTTTTATTGACCATTTGTGCTTTGCTGGCTCCAGAGAGACAAAGCCTGCCTGGGAAAGTAGGTGTCCTCACCTCCTCGTGACCTCACCCTCCCGTCTCCAACCCAGGGTGGGGCCCCAGGGTTGACAGCAAAAAAAAATGCGTCCTGTTTCCTAGACACCAGGCTGGGTGAGCAAGAAAGTGCTCCCCTGAGTCACCCGTGGGAGCAGGATACTTGAGAAGACAGAGTAAGGGATTCAAGGCTTGAATGGAATTCAAGGCAGGTGTTTCGCCTTCTTCTACCCTCCCCACTTGTCCAAAGCTCCCTTATACCTGGTGTGGAATCCAGGGGTTCTCACTCTGCTGGGAAAGGGTCACATGGGCATCTGTTGTACCCATTTACCAGGTTCAGTCTCAGAGGCCTGAACCAGATCTCCAAGGGAGAGACCTGGGAATGTAGTTTAACAAGCACCCAGGTGATCATTACGAAGGCTGGGGAAACCCTGGCCTACTTGGAACCTTGCAATGGGATACTGGAGCCAGGGACCCCAGCTGACCTTAGAAGGTCCAGACCTGTGGGTGCCACGGACCTGACACCCCAGCCCAGAGAACACAACTCTGGAACCATGCTGAGGAAACAGATGGTGGAATGCTGACAGATGAAAATCTGATTTCCTTTCCAGATGGCAGTGGGCAGGTCCTAGCTGAGACCTCATCCCTTTCCGCAGCAAACACCTCCTCTGGGCTCCCACAGTCCCTGGGTGGCCTGCATGGTGGCACTTGACCCTCTGGGCTGGATTTCCCAGCTGTGGGTTCCCAAACAAAGCTGAGAACCATGGCGAGATTATTGCTGCATCCCAAGGGTTTACAAAGGGAGTTCTCTTGTGCAGCAGGGATTTCTCTGCCTGGGAAAAGAAAATCACTGGGGAGGTGGCAATGGTAAGCACATGTGACCTTCATCAGCCACCACATTCTGAGCAGGGCCCTGCCCATCCCCTATAACCCCCCCCCCAACACCCCCCACAGCCCCACCTCCTAACAGAACCCAGGAAGTAGAGGAACCCACCTGTTTGCCGGAGGCATATAGAACTGGGAATGCCTCGGCCCTGAGGTGGTGTGTCCTCCCTGCCAAGGTGAGTCCTGGAGTGGGGACCCAGAGGCATGGGATGGCCCTGCCCTCAGCGTTCTGACCGCTTGCTTCTCCAAGCAGAGCCTTGGAAGCGCTGTGCCCTTTGCCACATGTATGGGACAGGAGCAATGCTGTGGCTTCCCGCCCTGTCATCGGCGTGTCATCCTATGCAACTCTGTGACCAACTGTCTGGACAGCAGACGGGAAAACAGAGCTGGAGAAAGTGAGTTAAGCATGATGTTGCCTCAGAGCTCACCGTTGACTGTCCCGACATCACCCCTGTCCCCATCTCTGCTGCGGACCGTTCAGCTACAGCTGCCTCACCATACTCAGCCCTCAAATCCGTGGTTCTCAAGCTTTCGCCAGCAGCAGAGTCACCCAGAAGCCTAGCTTAAATACAGATTTCAGTGCTGCACTTTGAGTTTCTTATGCTGCAGGTGCTGCAGTGGGTATGGAGAGTTTGCATTTCTAACAAGCTCCCAGGTGATGCTGATGGTGAGAGTCCCAGCAGCCTGAGCAGGAAGGCTCCCAGGCCCCGCCTCCCACTGTGGGTGACTAGCAGCATTACCTGGATGCCAGCATTACCTGGATAATACAAATACAAGCCCTTTAGGTCTCCTTCCCAGAGATTCTGATTTTATTGTACGACCTGGGAATATGCATTATTTTAAAACCCAGGAGAGTTCAGTTAGTGACAAGGGGACACTTCAAATTAGAAAGGAAAAGAAATGGCTTCTTCATTATTGGAGTATAATATTGTTGAAATAGAGTGTGTTGGAGAATTGGCTGCCATATGAAGAAAAGAAATACCCCACCTCACAGCATACTAAGAAAAAATAACTAGCCAATGAAGATCTTCATGTTTTTGAAAACAAAATCTGTAAGAGAAGATGCTTTAGTAATTTGGGAGTGGAGAAGTTTGAAGCCAGACAGCCCTGGGAGTTCTCAGAGAAATCGAGACCTCAACCAAGGGCTGGCGCCGTGAGGATTCTTGACTCAGCGTCCAGAAAGAATTCAAGGACTAGTCAGTGTGTATAGCCAAAGAATGCAAAGACTGGCCAGTGTGTACAGCTCAAAATTTTAATGCACAGAGAAGGTACATGCTCAAAGATGAGTGCAGGCATTCTCCAAAGGAGGAAAAGCTTTCTGAGGGCAGGAGCTTGGAAGGGCCCTTACCCCTCTGGCTATGCTGATAAGGGATTGATGAGCTGCACTTTTCATAGGTTCTTTTCAGGTGCCCACCTGACTGAGGGCTGGTGGCTGGTGTATGTGCCCAAAGGAATTTTTGTTATGGGGTTTAGGGTCACTTTCCCTTCCTGCTTCCCTATCTAACCTGCATCAGGTCTACATAGGAAATGGAGCCCGCAGTGAAGAGCTGCACTTTAAAGGTGAACGTCTCCAGGCAGGTGAGGGGTGTCCACACTTGCTGATTTAACATCCACCGCGCTGGAACTCCCAGACCACATCTGCCTCTTCTCCCTCACTAATTCACAGGAGCGGTGTCTACCACCAGGGAGCACAGCCTGCTGAAGGAAGCCTCGCCACATAGATTGCCTGAATGAATTTCTGCATTCTGGGGGGTGGGTGGGCACGGGGGCTCTTTTCACTTGTGCAGGGAGAAGAAAATTTATAAGCCTAAAACACATCACTACAATTGAAGCTGAGATTCACTTACTCCAGCAAACTCAACCCTTCCCTTTACCAGGTACAGGAACTGCAGCCACACAGACAGCACGCAGGCCTCCCAGGCTCAACGCTGGTGGCTCTGGCCGAGTGCGGCATGGCCTCCCCAACCAGGGGGTCTGTGATGCCTTCCCCAGGGAGCTCCACCCCCTCCTTTACTTCCTCCAGAAGATGCTCAGTGAGTGCCCACAGACTGGCAATAATGCCAAAAATGTTAGAAAAGGATATGTACTCACAGCAGAAAATGAGACAGTCCAAAGAAATAGAAATCTCCTCCTACCCTCTCCTTCATTCCACTCCCTGAGGTAACTGAGGCTAAAGCCTTGCGATACATGCTCTACACCCCTCTCGCCTGGCAATCCGATTTTACATCAGACAACTGGCCAGAAAATATGGTGATTTGATCCCAAAACCTACTCTTGCTGCCTCCTGAAATCCACTAAAACGGCAACAAAAGGATTTAAAGTCCCACAAGAATGGAGGAGACAAGAAAGTAGTACAGCAATCCAAATTTCGAAGGGGGAGAGCACACAAGGAGTGGACACTTGGCAGACCCAAGACACTGAATCCTGACCTGGCAGTTTGGAAAACCAAGAATCAATCCCCACTGAACTGGGTAAGTTCTAAAGACTCAGAAATTGGAAGTTCCAGGTACCTGGGGATAGGGTAGGGTAAAACCAGAGTGAAAATCTAAGGAGCAGGAAAGAGCCCAAATTTCCCCCAATCACCACCAACCACCACACCACTCAGTAACTGCGCTTCCAACCCCAGCAGGAGCCTGGAGGCTTTTTCTCTGGAAAAGGTAAGAGAGAGAAAAGGCGGGCCACAGTGGCTCAGCAGGCAAGAATGCTTGCCTGCGATGCCAGAAGACCCAGGTTCGATTCCTGGTGCTTGCCCATGTTTTTTTTAAAAAAAAAAAAAGGTAAGAGAGAGAGCCTCTGGATCTGGAAACACTAAGCTCAGCTGCAAACTGGGCTATCCAACTAAAAGCAGGGAGATTTAAGAGGCAAATTTATACTAGGAGCTGGGACAGACACCTCCTTCCCCCAGCCAGACCTTTATCCCTGAAGATGGAGGGCTTCTGTGGGGTAGCCCACCTGCCAGGTTCTAAAGTCTCTCCTTTAGTCTTTCCACCTCCAGGAAAGCACACCGTTAACAAGCGTAATGACTCACAGCTTTCCACTAGCTGTTTAGCCCCCAGCACTTAAAAATACGTGCAGACAACCAGGAATCACTAGAAATCTGAGGAAAGCCTCTAAATCAAGAGAAAGCCCAAAACAGAAAAGTTAACAGAGTATGAAGAGAAACAAAAACTTAAAACTCTATCATTAATATCCTCAGAGACTCAAAAACATGTTACAACTATGGAACAAAAGAGGACAGTCTTTTTAAATAAAGAGCATCTGAGGACCAAAAAAAATGAAGTGAAAAACATGATAGCAGAAATAAAACAGGAGGGTTGAAAGAGAAAGTTGAACAAAAAGTCAGAGATGGAAAATAGTGAAAAGGTAAAATTAGAGTATCAGTCCAGGAGGCCCAATATCTGAGTAATTGTGGAGTTCCAGAGAAAACAGAAGCAAAGAAAATTAAAATAAGAATTTCAGACTTCCCAGCACTGAAGGATGTGTAGTAGCAGATAGAAAGGGTCCATCCCATCAAGTGTAAGAGATGGAAACAGACCCACCTAATTCCCATAATAGTGAAAATTCACCACCACTGTTAAAGAGAACTTTCCAAAAGTTTTAAGAGAGACAGAAGATCACCTGGCCTTAGATTTCTCACATCAGCACTGGAAATGAAAAAGCAAAGCTTTCAAATTCTGAAGGAAAAATATTTTCCAACTTAGAGTTCTACATCCAGCCAAACTGTCAATTGAGCTGTAAATGAAGAACAAAGGCATTTTCAAGACTGTTATTGCTTGTGTACTTTTTTTCATGAAGCTAAGGGACGAGGTGCACCATGAAAGGAAGACGTTCATCAAGAAAGAGTGATACATACAACGGAGAATGAGAGCTGCAACATGGAAGGAATGGAATGAAGATGGAGAGGCTAGGATGGCAAATGTGCCCCAGGCCCAGCTGGTTCCAAACCTCTGAGAAGGTAATAAAATGCCTGATGCACCCAAGCAGTTGTACAGAAAAAGAAGTTATTTTATTTATTACCCAGTTCAGTTGAGAAGAATAGAACTTACATAGTCAAGTAAACCCTAAATACTGAGCTAAGCAAAAGTGGGAGGCAGGGGCACAGGAGTTCAGGGGTGGTGAGAAGTCAACAAATAATTTCAAGAAATAAAAACCAAGTGGCAATGGAAACATATTAGAGACATGAAGATAAACATCAGTTCTCCTCTGAATCACCCCACCCCCACCCCCCCAAAGAACAGACAAAAAATCAGAAGTGGCTGCCTCAGGAGAGGGTTAAGTGGAGGGGATGGGGCACACCTTTAAATGCCCTGCCCTTTCATCTGCTTTTCAGTTTCTTGGCAGACCCCAACAACTCCTCAGCATCCCTCACCCCTTCCCCCAGCCCTGCTGGGCTATGCTACATGCACGCCTTTCTCTACAGGATTTTCCTGTCCCCTTTTTGCTTACCTTCTGTCTCCCTGTAGAGATGTCTTAGGTACACCTGGCATGTGAAAGCACTGTTTGCTTGAATTGGATTCTACAAGGCAAAGATGCATGGTATAACCCACCAAACGATTTAAGGATTGCTCCTGTAAAGCCACATCCCTTAAATTACCTGCTGCATGATTTAAGTGCAGCCTAAAGTAAGCAATAGTTCTTTTGAAAATTGATACACCATTTAAATAGATCACTTGATACTTTTAATAACTTCCTTTCCTTTCATTAGTATGACCACATTTTCACATCTTTTCTCATCTGTGCTTTGGATGTGTTCCTCTTCAACAATAAAAAAAATTTTAATCCCATGTTTTTAAATAGGAGTTTGCACTTGCTTTAAAACACACAGACATATACACACATGCTATATCCCAGAAACATTATTTCATAGATTAGTTTTTTTCTAATGACTTTTCTTGGACAAGAAGTATCAAACATTTTGCTTAAAAGATGAAAAAATGTTCCCAATTTAAATGTCAAAGAAGTTACACCACATTCCTGAGCTAAACTGGTAAATATTGACCATCTCATAATGGACTTTTCTGAACATAAATGAATAGAAATTACAGCAGAAATTCTACCATGAGAGCCTAAGAAAGTGATTTCAAGGAAAATATCTCCTAAAATACATCTCGATGCTCCTAAGGATTAGGGAAATCACTACCTAGAATTTCCCACAGCCACCTTTCATCCTCTCTGCTTTATTTTTTCCCCCCATCAAAATCCAAGGTATAGTAATAAACTCTTTGAAGAAAAAAAAAATCCAAGGTAGCTCTCTGCCTTCCCTGCTTTTCTGACCCAAATAGATTTTCTTGTCAGCGTTCCCTCCCTTTATCCACCATACAATTCATTTTACTTTAAGATAAATACCTTATCTTTAGAGGGAGTTTTAGTTGAGATGTTGCAGGTATTAAAGGGTCTTAAAAGATTGTATTTTTGGGAGCAAGTGGTGGAGAATGATCAATATAACCAATTTCTTCCACCAGTTTTGCTAAGGGCAAAAACTTTTTAAAAGAGGAAGTAAAATACAGAAAAAGCAGTAGGTCACAGAAGTTTCAGATGACTATGTTGGATTCATAACATTTAAGTCCTAGCAAAAACATCCAAAGATAAAACACTTCTCAAAGCAATTCATGAAAGTTCACCTAAAAACATAAAACCAAGGGAAACTTTCTGAATAAACAAATAAGTTTAACAGGGTGTATATATATATATATATATATATATGTATATATATATATTTTTTTTTTTGGGTGGGGGGGGGTGCATGGTCCAAGAATCAAACCTGGATTTCCCGCATGGAAGGCGGGAATTCTACCACTGAACCACCCGTGCACCCACCAATAAGTTTATATTACTTACCATTGAGTGGCAATACCATAAAAAATCCTTATTCTGGATAAGACCAAAAATACTAGGCATTTCATAAAAGTTTATTAATTTATAAGCACCTTGGGGTATCTAACATG
>PVIY010024987.1:0-21867 GCA_004026745.1 Myrmecophaga tridactyla
CCACTGCCAATCTTGACGAAGGAGGGCACAAAAGGGAGAGATTGGATCTTGCAGAGTGAGAACCATGGAAGCTCAGGTCTGAAACCAAGAAACCTTGACCAGGAGAGTGCACTCACCCATATACATGGAGAGGGTGAGTTCACCCTGAAGGGTGAGGATGAGTCTCCCCTCTCATTGCAGTGGAAGAGTTGTGCAGCCTCAGGCCTTGGAAAAGGTGTAGCATGCTCCTTGGGGTACTGGGAGAGCCTAGCTGCCATCACATGGAGGGTTTGAGCATGTGCCCCAGAAATGGCAGAGAGCCCAGGGGTGGCCCTGATGCCTGGAGAGAGTGGAGCCGAGAGGTGGTCTCCTCGATGTTCCTCGAGGTTGATTTGGAAAGAGGCGGGCCACTGCATGGGCCCTTCGAAGGGGTGGGACTGCCACTTTCCAAAGCCGAAGGATGAATGAATTTCAGACTTTGAAATCCCACGGCGCTTGCCCTGCAGGTTTTACATCTGTGTTTCTTCCAATTCCTCCCTATGGAAATGAAAATCTGTATCCTGTGAATATCCTCCTTTGCATATTGGCACCGGACTTGTTTTGAGATTCACAGGTCCACAGCAAGAAGAGAATTTTTTGCACCTGTTTAAGGTGATGTTTGTAGTTGCCAAGTTGACAAGGGGTGGACATCTGGTAGTTAGGTTCAGTTGTCAAATTGGCCAGGTGAAGGCACCTAGTTCTGTTGCTGTGGACATGAATCAATGGTACGTGAACCTCATCTGTTGCTAATTACATCTGCAGTCGGCTAGGAGGCGGGCCTGCTGCAATGAATGACGTTTGACTTAATTGGCTGGTGCTTAAATGAGAGAGCGCAAAGTAGCACAGCCTAAGCAGCTTGGTATTCCTCATCTCAGCACTCGCAGCTCAGCCCAGGCCTTTGGAGATGCAGAAAGAAGTCACCCCGGGGAAAGTTGTTGGAACCCAGGGGCCTGGGGAGAAGACCAGCAGAGACCATCCTGTGCCTTCCCACGTAAGAAAGAACCTCAGTGGAAAGTGAGCTGCCTTTCCTCTGAAGAACTAACAGAATAAATCCCCTTTTATTAAAAGCCAATCCATTTCTGGTGTGTTGCATTTCAGCAGCTAGCAAACTAGAACACAAGCCAAATTGTCCTTCAAATTGAGGGAAAGATTAAAATTTTCACAGACAAACAAATGCTGAAAAATTAAAAATTAAATTTAGTATAAGAAATACTAAAGGGAGTTCTGCTGGCTGAAAAAAACAAAGACAGGAGAGGGAGGTCTGGAGGAGGGCACAGAACTGAAGGGTACCAATAGGGGTAAGTTAAAGATAAAAAAAGAAAGAGGGAAATAAATATATAGATCTGATAAATAAAATCCAAAAGATATGATAGTGGATTCAAGAAACCCTTTTACAATAATAACTGTGAATGCTAATGGATTAAAATTACAACGTAGAAGATACAGATTGGTAGATTTGATTAAAAAGTATAATCCAGTGACATGCTGCTTATAATTGAGTCAGCTTAGCAACAAGGACACAAATAGATTGAAAGTGAAAGGATGGAAAAAGATGTTGCATGCAAGCTGTAACCAAAAGAAATCAGAAGTAGCTATACCAATATCAGACAAAATAGACATTAACTGTAAAGACATCATAAAAAAACAAAGAAAGGCACTATATGTTAATAAAAGGGATAATTCACCAAGAAGAAATAACAATCACTAATGTTTATGCTCCTAACCAAGGAGCTCCAAAGTACATGAGACAAACATGGGTGAAACTGAAGGGAAGAATAAACATTTCAACAATAATAGTAGGAGATTTCAATATATCAGTCTCCTCTATAGGTAGAACAACCAGGCAGAGGATCAGCAAGGAAATAGAGAACAAATAATTTGATAAATGAATTAGACCTAACACACATATAAAGGTCATTACACACCAAAACACCAAGATATACATTCTTCTCTAGTGGCCACGAAACATTCTCTAGTAAGATCATATGGTAGGGCACAAAACAGGTCTTTATAAATTTAAAAACATTGACATTATTCAAAGCACTTTCTCTGATGACAATGGAATGAAGCTGGAAATCAATGACCACCAAAAAAAAAATGAAAATTTTCACAAATGAATGGAGACAAAATAGCATACACTTAAACAACCAGTGGGTCAAAGAAGAAATTGCTGGAGAAGTCAGTAGCTATCTGGAGATAAATGAAAATGAGAATACAACATATCAGAACTTAAGGGATGTGGTAAAGTCTGTTTTGAGAGAGAAATTTATTGCCTTAAAAGCCTATATTAAAAAAGAAGAAAGAGCAAAAATTGAGGCTCTAACCGCTGACCTAGAGGAACTTAAGAAAGAACAGCAAGCTAACCCCAAAACAAATAGAAGAGAAATAGCAAAGATTAAAGCAGAGTTAAATGAATGGGAGAACCAAAGAACAATGCAAAGAATTAACAATCATAAATCGGTTCTTTAAGTAAATCAATAAAATTGATGGGCCACTAGCAAGGCTGACAAAGAAAAAAAGAGACAGGATGCAAGTAAACAAAGTCAGAAATGAAAGGAGGGTCATTACTGCAGACTCTGAAGAAATAAAGAAATAAAAAAATTAATAAATGGATACTATGAACAACTATATGCTAAAAAACTAGACAAGATGAAATGGACAAATTCCAGGAAACACACAAACAATCTACACTGACTCAAGAAGCCATAGAAGATTTCAACAAACCAATCACAAGTAAAGAGATTTGATCAGCCATAACAAATCTTCCTACAAAGGAAAGTGCAGGGTCAGATGGCTTCATAGGGGAATTTTATCAAACATTCCGAAAAAGAATTAATACCAATCCTGCTCAACATTTCCCAAAGAATTGAGGAAAAAAAGACCACTACCTAACTCATTTTATGAAGCTAACATCACTTTAATACCAAAACCAGGTAAAAATACCACAAGAAAGGAAAACTACAGACCAATCTCCCTAATGAGCACAGGTACAAAAATTCTCAACAAAATACTAGCAAGTCGAATCCAACAAGATATTAAAAGAATTATACACCACAACCAAGTGGGGTTTATACCAGGAGTGCAAGGGTGGTTCAACACAAGAAAATAAATTAATGTAATACAGTATAATAACAAAATGAAAGGGAAAAATCACATGACCATGTCAATTGATGATAAAAAAGTCATTCGACAAAATTCAGCATACTTTTCTGATAAAAACAGTTCAAAAGATAAGAATCAAAGGCAACTTCCTGCATATGATAAAGGGACTATGTGAAAAAAATCAGAGTCAGCATTGTACTCAATGGAGAGAGACTGAAAGCTTTCTGTCTAAAGTTGGGAACAAGACAAGATGCCTCCTGTCACCGCTATTACTCAACATTGTACTAGAAGTCTAGTTAGAGCAATCAGGCAGGAAAAAGAAATAAAAAACATCCAAATTGGAAAGGAAGAAGTAAAATTTTCACTATTTGCAGATGGCGTGATACTCTACTTGGAAAAAGTCCTGAGAAATCTACAACAAAGTTATTTAAACTAATTTATTAAGGTGGTAGGATATAAAATTAATGTGCAAAAATCAGTAATGTTTCTATACACAAGCAATGACCTATCTGAGGAGTCAATTAAGGAAAAAAATTCATTCAAAATAGCAACTAAAAGAATAAAGTATCTAGGAATGAACTTAACTAGGGATGTAAAGGAATTGTGCAAGAAAACTATGTAACATTGCTAAAAGAAATCAAAGAAGATCTAAACTGGTAGAAAGACATTCCCTGCTCATGAATAAGAAGGTTTAATATAGTTAAGATGTAAATTCTACCCAAATTGCACTACAGATTAAGCACAATACCAATCAAAATTTCAACAACCTACTTTGAAGACATGGAAAAGCTAGTTACCAAATTCATGTGGAAGAGAAAGATGGTCCAAATAGCTAAAACCATCCTAAAAAAAAGAACAAGGTAGGAGGATTAACACTTTCTGATTTAAAAATTTACTACAAAGCCACAGTGGTCAAAATAGCATAGTACTGGCACAAAGATAGAAGTATTGACCAATGGAACTGAATTGAGTGTGCAGAAATAGACCACCAAATCTATGTCAACTGATCTTCAACAAGGCCCCCAAATCCACTAACTGGGACAAAATAGTCTTTTCAGTAAATGGGCTTGAGATAACTGAATATAAATAGCCAAAGGAATGAAAGACACTCTTACTTTATACTCTATACAAAAATTAACTAAAATTGGATCAAACACTTAAAAATAAGAACCAGTACCATAAAGCTCCTAGAAGAAAACATAGGTAACATCTTCAAGACCTAATAATAGGAAATAGCTTCCTAAACTTCACGCCCAAAGCACAAGCAACAAAAGAGGAAAAAAAGATAAATAGGAACTCCTAAAAATCAAATGCCTTTACACCTCAAAAGATTTTGTCAAAAAGGTCAAGAGGCAGCCAACTCATTTGGAGAATATATTTGGAAAACACACATCAAATAAATGTTTGATATCATGTATACATAAAGAAATCATACAACTCAATAACAAAAGAACAAGCAACCCAATTACACAGTGGGTTGAAGATATGAATAGGCATTTTTCTGAAGAGCAAATACACATGGCTCAAAAGCACATGAAAAGATGCTCATTCTCATTACTATAAGGGACATACTGATCAAGACTACAATAAGATACCACCTCACACCTATAAGAATCATGTGGAGCAAACAGAAATGTTGGTGCGGATGTGGAGAAATTGGGACACTTATACATTGCTGGTGGGAATGTATAATGGTATAGATGCTATTGAAGACAGTTTGGTAATTCCTTAGAAAACTAAATATTGAGTTGCCCTATCACCCAGCAATACCACTACTTGGTGTATAGCCAGAAGAGTTGAAAGCAGTGACACAAACAGACATTTGCTTTTGTGAATGTGACTGACTGGTAGGGGCTGGGAAGGACTGGGATGGGAAGATTTATGTTGTATATATGTTCCCACAATTACAAAAAGGAAAATAAACCAAGCAGATAATGACAATTAAATGCAATGCATCATACTGGACAGAATCTAAGCATGGAGAAATAAATCTCAGAAGGACATTATTGGGTGTAGCGGCTTGGATTTACGTACTCCAGAAAAACATGTTCTTGATTTTAATTCATTCCTGTGGGGGTGAAATACTTTTGATGGTTACTTCAACTAAGATGTGGCTCAACTGAATCAGGATTTATCTTAATCCAATTGTTGAAAGCCTTATAGGGAAGACACAGAAAGAGAAGTCTGAGGAAGGAGCAAGAAGCTGAAAGTCAATGGAACCCAGAAGAGAAAGAAGACACCATCATATGCATTGCTATATAACAGATAAGTCAAGGACTAAGGATCACTGTTAGCCAGTTCAAAATGACAGTGTTCAGGAAGAAGACATGCCAATATTGACCTCTCAATTTTATCTTCCCCTAGCCTCCAAACAAGAGCCAATATATTCCCATTGGTTAAGACAACCCATTACATGACATTTGTTTTAGCAGCCAGAAATGAAAACATAGGGACATAAGAAAATTTTTTGAGCTTGGTAACTGCAATTAAGGGATTACATAAGTGAATTTCCTTAGTGGTAGGAAATGGGCATGGGAGTATTTTGTGTGCAATCTGCTATCAAATGTTCAGAAGATAGATAATTGATTGATGGATACATAGAGAAATAGAAATAGAATTTTATGGCCAAAATGAAAAAATATATATTTTAAAAGGTAGATCTTGGTAACTGAGGGTTAGGGGAATGTTGGAGTTCTCTGTATGGAATTTTTATTATTTTATCAACTGTCCAGCAAGTTTGAAATTATTTCAAAATTAAAACTCAAAAAATGCATTGGATAAGTTTTAATATATACAAATTAAACAATTAAAGATATGGAATCATAGTATGGAAACAGACTATTTACCAAAATAAATCTATTACAAATTAGTAATATAAACTTGCTTAAGAAAATTCACTTAGTGGGGACTATAAGAATGAAGGCAAAGGGAACTGCATATAAGTGCTGAACTCTAGTGCATTAAGTTGCTTTACATGGAAGTTAAAGGTTAAGATTTTGAAACTACTATGCATTTATGTTGTGATGGAACAAAAACGTAAATAGTTCGTGATAGTGGGAGCAAGTTTTCTCAATATTGAAATCTGAGGCTATAGGTAAACCAGGTGAGAAAGCTAAAATGAAACGTGGCATTGTATGATATTCAGAGATATCAGTAAAAACTCATAATTAGCTTAATAAAGATATAGATTAATATATATGATTATTGATAAGTATATATACACTGGTTAGTATACATACATGTATTTCTCAGTTCTGTCCACTGAGGTTGCCTAAAAGCAATGACACCTCAGGAGCAAAAAAGCATATCTAGCAACCAGATCTTGGTTTCTAATAACATTCTCCAGTGGAAAGAACCAGGGTCCTTGAAGAAATGGCTGACTGTACAATTGTGCCAGAGAACACACAATGTGAAGACTAAAGTATGTTCTGTTTTCAGAAAGTAAGGAAATCTCATAAAAAATGATTAAGGTATGTCAAATGTATAGAGAAGCCAACTGAAAATATCTCTTAATGTTCAAAACTGGAATAAGTGAGAAAAAAATAAGGTAGTATTTTTATTATAACCCAAGGTATGAAATAAATATGCATAATTCCACACTGATACAAATAATAATTGAATAACAAAATATGGGAGAGAATAGACACATTTTCTATGCAAAAAATCCCAAATAACTGTTCTAAATATTTTCTCTCTTCAAGGAGTTGCAATTCCCTCACTCTTACATATGGGATGCATTTAGTGATTTCCTTTTAAAGAATACTATATAGTAAATGTGCTGGTTTGAAACATTATGCACTCAAGAAAGGCAATCTCTTTTAATCCTAATCCAATCTTGTGAGCAGGGCCATTTCTTTGATATTAATTAGATTATTTACATGAAGTTGGGAGTTCACCCATTCAAGGTGGATTTTAATTAGTTTACTGGAGTCCTTAAAATTGCTTACACAGAGAGTGGAGAGTTTAGATGTTTGGAGACAGACAAAAGAAGTTCAGAAATGAGACCACTGGAACCAGGAGCTGAAGGCATGAAATCCTCAAGCAAAAGGCCAGCAGATGTTACTATGTGCCTTCTATGAGACAAAGGAACAAGGATGCTGCCTTTTCTCCAAGAGGATATCTTCTTCAGTGCCTTAATTTGGACATTTTGATGGCCTTAGAATTGTAATGTATAACCTAACACTTCCCCCTTGTAAAAGCTGAAAAAATTCTGATATATTGCATTCTAGCAGCATGAGCAGACTAAACTCCACTTCTCTGGTACTCTTTTGGAACCAGAGAAGTGGGGTACTGCAAGATGCAAATACTAAACATGTTAGAATGGCTTTTTACATAGATAAGGGGAAGATTCTGGAAAAATTATGAAGACGTGAGTAGGAAAGGCCTGAATAGCTTTGAACAAGCTGTTGGTAGAAATGTGAATGGAAGAAAAAGATTGCCAACTGGATAAAAGGTAACCCTTGTTTTAAATTGGCAGAGAATTTGGCAAAATTGTGTCCTGGTGTAGGCAGAATTTGAAAGTGATGAGCTTTGACATCTAGCTGAGGAAATTTTCAAACTAAACACGGAAAATGCAGCCTGGGTTCTCCTTGCAGTTTGCAGTAAAATATAACAGGAAAGGAATAAGCTGAACTGAAAACTCTTGGATACAAAGAAACCAGAAACTGATAGTTTGAAAAATTCCAGCCTTTTAGAAAATGAGACCCCAGAGAGTATTGCACCATGTGAGTACTTACCCAAACATGAAAGCAGTCAGCCACTACAGGATAAAGGAGGGCTGGAGATGGAGTTATCCAGAAAGGATTTATGGAAAATCCTGTCTTCTGATCATTGTGATCCCTGTATACAACATGCCAAACCAACAAGCTTCTTATGAAATCTGTATTAATGGAACCATGGCCAGTCTGGACTAAAAGGGACAGATCAAAGGATAAATGACTTCAAAGGAAGAACCACAGAAGCTAATGCCTGGGGCCAGGAAATCTCAGGCCAGGAGAGAGAATCCACCCTTGCACATGGAGAGGATCAGTTTGCCCCAAAGGCAGAGGGCAAGACTTTCACCTTGAGGTTCAGGAAGAATCTGGTACCCCAGGCGTCAGAGAGAGTGAAGCACATTCCCTGGAGATTGGGGAAGTGTGGCAACCACCCCATTGTTCTGAAGGGGTTGAGCATGTGTCCTAGAAATGGCAGAGAATCCAGGTGCTTCCCCAATGCTTGGAGAGGGTGGAACTAAGAACAAAGTTGGTTTCCCCAGGGCTTGAATGTGTTAAAACCCTCACCCCAGTGTTTGTGGAGAGAAGGACCACTGTGTAAACCCTTGGAAAACCCTGAGAAGGAAACATTACTGTATAAGTGATTCTCAGACTCTGAAATCCTATGGAATATTCCCTGCCAATTTTTGGATTCTGGTGGCCCTGTTTTCCTCTCAGTTTCCCCCTATGGAAGTGAGAATGTTTATCCTATGACTGCACCTGCTTTGTACATTGGCAGCAGACAATTTGTCTGAGTTTTGCATGTCCATAAAAGAATTTTGCCTTAGGACTGACCATGCTAGGACTGTTTTTGATTTGGTATTGAATTTGTATTGTTACTGAAATGATTTAAGGCTTTTGAAATATTGTAATGGGCTGAATGTATTTTCTTTATGGAAAGAATATCTCTTTTGGGGGTCCAGAGGGTAGAATGTAGGGTTTGAAATTATTATATGCCCCAGGAAAGCCATGTTCTTTTAATCCTAATCCAGACTTGTGGGGTAGACCTATTCTTTAGGATGGAACCTTTCAGTTAGATTGTTTCCATGGAGATGTGACACATCCAATTGTGGGTGGAACTTTTGATTAGATTATTTCCTTGGGGTTCTGCACCCAACCATTCAAGGTGGGTCTTGATTAGTTTACTGGGGTCCTTTAAAGAGTTGACACAGAAAGTTGAGGATTCAGAAGTTTGGGAACAGACAGAAGAGGCTCTGAGAGGAGGCCACTGGACCAGGTGTTGAAGCAATGAAACCCAGGAGCAAAGGGTCAACAGATGCCTCCATGTCATGTGACAGAGCAGGCTGAGTGCTGCCTTTCCTCCAAGAAGGGATCCTCTTGCTGATGCCTTAATTTGAACATATTGATGGCCTTAGATTATAACTTGTTATTTAATAAATCCCATCTGCAAAAGTCAATCCATTTCTAGCATATTGCATTCCAGCAGCATTAAAGAAGTGAAAAAGTAAAGGAATAAAAAACTAACTTTGCAGTGGAAAAGCCTGACAAATTCTACCTCAGACAAAAATATTAAAGTATCAAGGTTAATGTTATCTATGATAAAATCTTTTAAAAGTATATATCCTTGATATTGCTATGAGAATGGCACTTTACCTCTGTTGTCTTCTCCCCAAAACCCATAATTCCAGTCGAATTATGAGAAAAATCATAAGACAAAAAATAAACCTGGAAAGCAGTTCTCAAAACCGTCAAGGTTATCAAAATTATGGAAACTCTTAGAAATGGTCACAGTTTAGAGCAGCCTACGTGTGTATGATGACTAAATGTAATTGGTATCCTGGATGGGATTCTGGAAGATAGAAAGGTAGCCAGGTAAAGCCTAAAGAAATCAGATTGAACTATTTAGTTTAGTTATTAGTAGTGTATACTTATTTGCCTATTGGCGATGATAAAATCACTATAGAAGTGTTAACAACAGGAGAAACGGGTAGGGGACATATGGAAAATTTCAATAATATCTTCCAACTTTTATGCAACTCTAAAACTTTTATTGAATGAAAATGTCTATTTACAAAACAAATACAGAAAACACGCAGTGGTTGAAATTACGTAAACTCATTTTTTGACTCTTTAACAATAAATGAACCCTTCACATGACTATTTCACTGATAGTTTTGCTCAAGTGACTTACTTAACTTGACATACTGTTCATTAATCATAATTTCAAAGTGAAATTTTCCTTAGCAGTTTTCCCCTCTGATTCATATCTGCTAGACACATTCAAGTTCTTACATTAGTCTTTATTATTTTTGGAGATTAAGCTAACTTGCTTTTTCTTCCTGAGAGCAAATATTTGAATTCAGCCAGCCTCTCCATACATTTGGAAGGACTTTTAAGCTATTTTGTAATAAACTTAAAAGAGACAATTTATTATGTTAAATTAAAATCAGAAGTAAATTTTAAAATGTATCTAAAGATTTTACAAGTCCAAAATGATTAAATGATTATATTTTATTTGGGCATATTACCAGTTTTGGGATTATGACATGTACTATTGAAAAATTAAAAATCAAAATTAAAATGAATTAGATATTTCCTCTTACATTTTGGGGGGCCTTCAATTCAACTAAAAAGAAATTTGACCATTGAAATTCAGGTGCTACTTCTTACATCACAGCAACTGACACAATTCCTTTTAGAGAATAAGCACTCCACAAAAATGTTGTATTGAGTTGATGCATATCTCTAATTACATGTGGGAGATATGTAGTTTCAATGCACAATTTCTAGTCTACTGAGTAGATATTTATATTAAACACATAAAAATTAAAATAATACTAATAGCAATATTTCAAATTTCAATAATAATTAAAACATCAACTTAAAAGGGATTAGACAAAGCTGAAGAAAGAATTAGTGAACTGAAACATAATTCTATAGAAAATTACTCATAAAAATAATAAACAAGGAAGATAGAGTGAACAGGCCTAAACTCTGTCTAATTATATTTTAAGGATCTAACAATAGAACAGCTAAAGAAAACTCCATATTAAACGAATTAATAGTAAATAGTATCCCATATTTCACATAACATACCCTCAGATTGAGGAAACTGGAAGAATCCCATATGAATAAAATATAAAATCCACAGTTAAACATGTCATGTTAAAACAGTAGCATACAAAATAGAAAAGAGGTCTGAAGAGCAATCAAAAGAATCAGATTAGAAATAATAAGAATAAGATTAGAAAGAAATAATTAGCTTACTTCTTTTTTATTTTATTATTTTATTATTTTTTATTGTGAAAAATAACATATACACAAAAGAGCAATAAATTTCAAAGCACAGTGCAACAATTAGTTATAGAACAGATTTCAGTGTTTAGTATGAGTTTTCCACAATTTTAGATTTTTACTTCTAGCTGCTACAAGAAACTAGAGACTAAAAGAAATGTCAATATAATGATTCAACAATAATACATTTTTGTTAAACCCTGTCTTTTCTGTAAAACACCAACTTCTGTGATCTTTCTCCCAATCTGTAAGGTTATTTGGACTATGCCCATTCTAAATTTTTCATGTTGGAAGGGTCTGCTGATAATAGAGGATAGAGGGATGGAACTACTTGATGATCTGGAGAGGCTGGTCCCTCTGTGTTTCAGGACTTTTCTGGCCTAGGAACCCATCTAAAGTAGATTTCTGGTGAGTAAGCATGGTGCATGGAGCCTTTTGGTTGAGGGTTGACAAACCATGATAGGTAGCAATGTCTACCTGAAGCTTGTATTAAAGTAGCCTCCAGTGTAGTCTGTTGACTCTATTTGAACGCTCTCAGCCACTGTTATCTTATTTCTTACACTTCTTTTCCCCCTAATTAACTTACTTCTTAATGGCAATAAAAAAATGCCAGAATGGAATGAAATAATACCTTCAGAGTGCTGTGAGAAAAATATCTATTAATGAATAATTCCTTACAGTGTCATTTTTTCTTTCATTCTCTCTATTTATATTTGTATGTTGTATGGCTGGGTCACATTTCTTTTTCCATGTGAATATCCCATTATTGTAGCACTATTTGTTGAATTTTTGCTTGTTTGGTTTTTTCTTTGTTTGCTTGTTTGTTTGTTTTTTGGGAAGTGCACAGACCCAGAATCAAACCTGGGCCTCCCACATGGCAGGCAAGAATTCTACCACTGAACTACCCTTGTACCCCCGCACTCGCTTTATTTTTAATTAAACTAAGTTATCAGTATGGCTTTAGTTTGCTAAATACTGTCAGAATGCAATGTACCAGAAATGGAATAGCTTTTTAAAAAGAGAATTTATTAAGTCACAAGTTTATAGTTTTAAGGCCACAAAATGTCCCAATTAAGGCACAGAAATGTACCTTGACTCAAAAAAAGTCGAATGCTGGTCTTTGTTCCTGGTTCCATTCCCTCATCTACTGATGCCAGTGGTTTCCTCTCTAAGCATCTTTGGGCTTTCACTTAGCTCCTCTCAAACTCAACTCTGGATTCTGGCTTGCTTAGTATCTCAGGGGAAGGCACATGGTAACATCTGCTGGACTCTGCATCTCTTAATATCTATGTCTAGGCATCTATCAGTTCTGAAGTAACTATGTTTTCTCCAAAATAAAGGAGCCCAGTAAACTAATCAAGACCCACTTTGAATGGGCTGGGTCACATCTCCCATCTAATCAAAAAGCCACACCCACAATTGGGTGCTTCACACCTTCATGGGAGTAATCTAATCAAAGCCACACCCACAGTTGAGTGTATCTGTCTTCATGGAAACAATCTAATCAAAAGTTTCCACCTTAAACAATAGGTCTGGCCCCAAAAGTTTGGATTCGGATTGAAAGAAAACTGCTTTTGAGGGGTACATAACAGTTTCAAACTAGCACAAGCATTAACACAGTAAAAATGTTCTATCTTTTCCTTTATGGTTTATGTTTGTATGTATTATTTAAAAACAGTTCTTTCTTACCCAAAGGTCATGAAGACAGTCTCCCATATTTTCTTCTAATTTTTTTTAAGTCATAAACTTAGTTACTGAGGATGGATTCCATTTGAAATATAAAAATAACTCCTACACATCAATATAAGGAAGACAACTGAACAGAAAAGTGGGCAAAAACATAAACAGACAATTTTACACAGTAACTTCAAAATTAATGATAATAATTATGTTTAAACTGATTGATATAGATATTGATTTTTCCTTTTCTATTCAAATGATATAGATATTTGAATAGAATTCAATGTTTCCTTTTCTATTCAAATTGAAATAGATACTGATTTTTCCTTTTCTATTCAAATGGTACATTTGAATTGTTTTCTGTTCTCTATTTTCTTTCACACAGAAAGCATTTATTATAATAAATAATATGAGATCATTCTCAGGTAATGTATAGTTAAATATTTAATTTCCATAGGGAAGTAAAGGAAAGATAGAGGAAGAGCTGTCAAAAGTTTCCTGGAAGAAAGAGTTTCATGAAGAAGTTTTCAAGAGCAGAAAAAAAGGAACAAATGAATGAGGGAAGAAAGAATCAGAGGAACAAAAGGGAGGGAGACAAGGAGAAAGTGAGGGAAGAATGGCAGAGAGGGAGGCAGGGAGGGAGAAAAAAGAAAGAAGGAAGGGAGGGAAGAGGGGACAGAAGGAGAGCAGGAGAGAGGGAATTCTATACACAAAATTCTAGTATTTACAACTGTTAAATGTGGAACCAATTAAGTAAAGAAATACATAGCTAAGTTAACTTTTCTTTTTTATGGAACAAGACACTTATAAGCCTGTTTGGTTTGTCCCTTCAAGTCAGCCAAATAATTAATTTCAGGTTTTCCTAGAAAGCATCACTATTGTATAGTGTCATACTCTTCTTCCAGAAAAAAATAATTCCTACATGGCATGGCTACCTTATTTACTGCCCTTTGAGAGCTTTTGCAGGTAGCTAATATTTCACAAGCAGTTTGGTTTGTATACTCTAAACATCATTGAGCAAAAACAAATCTATTCAGAAAAATTGCACTAGAGGGATTGGAAAGCTGGTAAGGATAGAATCATTCTCAGAGATGGAGTGGCCCATAGCTTTGCTTTCCTTCAGAATCCAGAAGGGAAGAAGCTTTAAAAAGAACATAAGGAAAGCATTCAGAAGAATGATCTGAGGCAGAGGTAGGCTGTGTGTAATATAGAACATTTGAGCACTGTGATTAAACTTTGGCCATATTGTGCTTTACTATAATTTTCTAGAAAATAAATTGCTTCTTATAGCTACCCATATATTGCAAAACAGATACATGAAATCAGCCTTTTACAGGACAATTTTATTTTTTTATATAATGAGTTAAATGCTTAGCAAACAATTAGATTGCCACAAAATCAATGTAATTGGATTCTTCTTCTAGTCAAAATAACCAACAGTCAATTTTAGTGGTATATTTTTCACATAGCCTAAAAAAATGGACACAATTTACTTGGAGAATAATACTGCAGAACACCAGTTGGAATGGGAGCAGTAAATGTGTCTAATAAAGCTTTCTTCGAGCTAGATGGGCAATTAAGGAATACTGCTCTGCCACAAAACTGTCACAGATGCAATACCTAAGCCCTGTCTCTGGCTCCCTCAAAACCTCTATCTGGAGAGGAGAAGAGGTGTTTTTTCCAACTGAGGCCTTATCTTAGTAACCTGTTTTTTGATGAGGACTGATGACCATCATTGAGTTGAGGTTTTTTAGCCCTAGTGAAGAAGCTAGATTGCCTAGCTACTTAGCCCTGAAAATGATTTCTTTCAATTCTATCAAAAAGATGCATTATTTAGTCTTGGAACTTGCTATGAATAATGAAACTAGGGAAAGACTATGGATAATCCAGAAAAATCCCAATCAGATATAAGAAAAAAGCTGCACCAAAAAAAAAAAAAATCTCATAATTTTTAGGACTGGCATTCATCAAGTTCGTTAAAGTTATTTCCAAGAAAGCAGTTCCATAGAGAGTCATAAACATTATCTGCTTGATCTGATAAAGCCTACTTATTTGTCAATAAAATTTACAATACTGCAATATCCACAACTTAGTGCAGATTTTTAACCATAGGAAAATATATATTGAATAACCATTTGAAAGAGCCATGCTTCTCTCCTCAATAAGAATAGCTTCTCACCCTTCTCTCCTTCCTGTCACTTTTTCATCTTTTGTTAAACTGATCTTGTAATCAAAGACACAGACCTCATAGGGATGCATGTTAGGAGATTGAGGACAGATATAGTGATGACCATAAATAATAAACACACTTCCAAATCTTAGCAATGGCAGTTTAAACAGCCACCCATCACATTCAAATATTCACATACCCCGACATTCAATACTCACCGTTATACAAAATCTTGTTACTCCAAAATCTTGTTACTTTATCTAAAATCTTGATACTCACCAAAATCTTATCTATGGATTGGGAGGTTACTGAAGAAAGAATTGGAAAAAAAGATATGCAGCATAAATTTTAGCTTACATTATGTTATCATCAAGTTCGGCTAGTATGTTATGTTGGCAGGAAAATCTACCATTATATGGTTTAGAATTTAAAGTGAGAATTTACTCCTAAATATTTAAAGAAAATATATGCAAAAAAATTCAGCAAATGGTGCTGTGATAATGAATATTCACATAGAGAAAGAAGGAAATGTGACCTCCACCACACAGCATACATAAAAAAAAGCATATGAAATTGTTTAATTTGCTTCAAAAATACAAAATGTATTATTTGTATTGTATTTCCAATAATTTGGAAATACAAATTGTTTACAAATAAAGACAATTGTAGTAATTCTAAAATAAGGTCCACATTCTGATTTTTTTTCTATTACCCAGTTATAGTGAGAATATTCTATGTACCAATGAAGGAAAGATGCACTTATTTGGAGGAACTGAACTCATACCCTTTGCTCTCTATAGGCCCAATTTCTCTGATGTAAAAATTCCTTTGATACTCATGGCAATTTAAATAAAAGGAAAGGAAATGCCTGTGAAGGATTTTAATGGATCTTTAATAACATGAACTTAGTTCATTACTCTCTGCTCACCTTAAGGTGACTTTTTAGTTTTCCTAAAATGTGAGCATTTCCTTAGAGTAAGTGATGATAATAATAATACTCATAATTCTTTTCCAGACAGACACTTGATATGGTAGTTTGTAGCCCAGAAAAATTACCTTATTTATAAAACCTAGTTTGTAGTACATATACTGAAAAACTTTTATGAT
Source organism: Myrmecophaga tridactyla (assembly GCA_004026745.1). Taxonomy (NCBI): domain Eukaryota; kingdom Metazoa; phylum Chordata; class Mammalia; order Pilosa; family Myrmecophagidae; genus Myrmecophaga; species Myrmecophaga tridactyla. The sequence continues at coordinate 16,084 of PVIY010024987.1, forward strand.
ACAAGAGAGGCATTTTTTTCACATTAAAAAAATAAATTGTACTCAAAAGTTACAAGACTTCGGAAGTTCAGTGGCAAAATTCACTTCCAGATGTTTTATACTCCTGAGCTGTATGCATGAGTTTATTGTGGTATATTTGTCAAGGTGTATTTCTTGTGCATTTATATGTGTTTTTCCTTGTTCACTCTCTGTCTCTCCCTATCTCTTTCTCTAACTCAATCAAATGAACAGACATATGCACACAAATTTACTATCAAAATAAATAATCCCATTGCTTAACAAGGAAAAAAGGTAAGTCAAAGTGTGGTTTTATGTGCTTTCCTGGCTCTCCCAGGTATTATTACTATGTGCTGACTGAAGAAGCATTTATTACACTCTTTGTAGTGTCTAAAATTTTAATTTTCCGCTATGAGGCATTTAAAGTCTGTCTGGGATAGTCGGAAATGTGTTTCTAATTGCTTTTTACATGCAAAAGAGATACAATAGATTATCAACAACAGAACTATTAATCATCCATCTAAGTGCAACTCCTTTTCAGCATGCAATATTTATGTGTTTATATACTTCTGGCTAATGCTAACAATCAATGCCTATGTGATGAGCCAACCTGTATAATTGTCAAATGCCTGAAACTTACCAAGAAATTATGTTTATTTTTTAAATATTGTTCCAAATTGTATTTGTAGTTAAAATAAGAGAAAAAGTAGAGATATCTTATTAAATTTTCTAATAGGATGGGGAAATTTATTTCAATGTGTTTTTTGTTTTGTAGATAGTAGAAGCCCTTTCATTACCGTCTACCTATTTTCTTAAATCAACTGAAATAACAAAATAAGGAAAAGGGTTTTTTCCTATCACTGTATTTGAGAAATGCATCAAATGTACTGTTTCTGTGATGCTAGAATTAAAAAAAATCCAATTACTTTAATAATTTAACTGTTAACTTTCAGACCTTAGAAGAGTTAAGTCCTCATCAATTTGCAAATATGGTCTATTCCATTGGTTTTGTGGTATTTATTAGGAATATGATTTGTAGCCTTGAACTGATATTCAATCCACTCCTACTTGTATTTATTTCTCTATTATCATTTTAGTAGTTAAATCATACTAATGCTATAATTCAACTAAGGGAATTATAGATTTTCCTTTTATTTATTCAGATATGACACAGGATATGGAACTGCAAGGTGACATTTTGCATTTGAAATTTTATCCCTTATTCTTTCCTTTTTTTTTAGACTAACATGTATATGTTGATTAACTAGTATGTTGTTTAGTATTTATTACCCTCTTTATTTGCATTTACTTGGTACTCACGCTTAATTTTTAGCCCTAAACATTTACTTGCAGGATTCAAATCAGAAGAATGCTGAATTGTGTATCCACTCATTTAATAATTTGTAAGTACATGCTATGTGTATCATTCCATGCCAGTATCTGTAAATGATAAAAAGACTTTAAGATCATTCATCTAAAAAATTCATGTTTCTTTAAGGAAATAAGAAACCCAAGGGAAGTCCAATACAAAAATGGAAGTGCTAAATAAGTGGTCAGTGAGGGAGGAGGGAGTGCAGTTTGAGTTTGGGACATTATTACTAGAAAGTTTGGTCAGAAGAAAGCACCTGGGAGAAGGTGGGACCTAAATCGTGTCAAGAAGAGTAGCTAGGATTTAAATGGGCAAAGGAAAAGGGGAACTCAGGTGAGAGGAACTGTAAACAAAGGCTCAGAGTTGAAATGATTTGCTTGGCTTAATAGGGAGATCAAGAAAAAGAGCACAACCAAGAAGGGTTTCCAATGGAATTCTTGAAATAGCTGGTGATGTGTTTGCAAAGGCAATCAGTGAGCAGACTGTATAGACAGGTATTGAATTTCAGACTGCAGAGTCTATGTTCTCTCTTATAAAAGAAATTCATTTTTAAATGATCCATAGGCGGTAACAAGCCAGAAGCAGAATTTTAAAAACATGTATTCAAACACAGTTGCAGGAAAAAAAGAGTCACACTTTCAGGAGACAAGTTTAGACCATTGCCTCTAAAGCGCTGTTCTTAACCAGCTCTGATGCAGGCCTGTGAGGGACAAACCAGTGAAGGATTGGGACTTAGTGAGCACTGAAGAATTCTCCTGACCTTTTCTTCTTCTTGGGTTGAACTAAAAACTAAAGAATCATTTCAGGGAAGAAAACTAGATGATCTTAAGTTTGGAAGATTGTCTTTTAATTGAGAGGGCATCTTGTAGTTTTCTGAAATCCCAAATCCCTATGATTTCTTTCAAAATTTAAGATTTTTCTGATATTCAGAAGCTATTACTGACCACACCTGGTTTATTGTTGTGTTTTGGACTTAGTGTTCAATGGTATCCTAAAGCTAGAAACAAAGCAAATAGGATAAGATCACCAAATTGGTCATTTTTCTTATTTCCCTTACTACTCCTATATTTTCATCTTTCCTTCTCCTTATTGTCCCTCATGTCTGCCTCCATACCCCTCCTTTCTTGTCCATTCTGCCTCTTATCATCAATCCTTTAGTCTGCCTTCTCCTTTGTGCTGTTATTGAATGGCAGTAAATGTTACAACAGAGGCATGAGCAGGTACAAGAAGAAAATGAATCCCTTAATTCTAGAAATGTCAATCCACTTGTGAGACATAAAGTTTCCTAAGGGTTAACAGAGTCCATTAGAATAATCAGAAAGAAAAGGTGATAATTTCAAAAGCTAAAAATCATATTCACTTGAAGAAAATTTCCCTCTCTCTTCCTTGCCTGCTCTTCATGTGTAGGCTATTCCTAGCCTGGGATATAAGCATTGAGGCAGCCTAGACATGCATGATGGAGTCTTCAGATATCAATCGATGGTATAGCACCATCAGTGGAATTCCCTCAACAGAATCTTGCCAAGTAGAGCAGGCATGAGAACAGTTTTTATGACAGAGATATTTTGGGTGTCTTTTCTTCACCACTCACCAACTATGATGATATGGGGAAGCAGAAGGCAGCAGAGTGTAACCAAGAAGTAAGGATTTAAGGGATGATTATGATTACTGAATCATTATATAGATATTCCTTTTTATATTCTGCATATTAGAGTAAACAGAGGGAAATACCTGAAATTTTTTAATTGTAATCCAGCTGCCTTGATCTCTGATAATGATTGTATAATCTTTATTTTATGTCCTTGTCACTATAAAAACCTATGACTGACCTTCACTTGTACCCCTTTATTCAGATTTTTTACTTCAGAGTCTTGCGATCACTAAAGACAGCCCATAGTGTTTATTAATGTAGGGTCTTGAATCAGTCTTGCTTTGTGCCCAGCAATTAATTTTTTTTCTCTTTGAAGCCTCAGTGTCTCAGGAATTGGTCATTTGAGCTCATCAGGCAAAAGAATCTACCTTTGATAACAAGAGTTTGAGCAAGGGAGTCACCCTATTTCTTATATTTCTTACCCTACACCCAGTGGCTGTGAGCTGCCAGTGAGTTTGGTATAACTTGTCCCCATTACCTTTAACTTATACCTGATCCAGAATCGTATGTGATTTCTAAATGATAACCATCTGGATAGCAAAATCTTAAAAATAATAATGTAACATGTTACATATGGTTACTATATATGACTATTTATACATATATTTTAAATTTTTTTAGTGATAATACAGTGGATGATCATTTACTCTGGAAGTGTATGCTGACAAATTTTCTTTCCTAAATTCATTTGATAACATTATTTCACAGACCATTGTTTGCATAGACTATAAAAAATATACTCACCTTGGGAGGGGATTCTAGTCCTGCTCTGGAGAGACTCCAAAAATTAATCTTTCCATGTAAAATACAGAATATTTACCATGATTTTAAAAAATGAGATCCTTTAGCAGGAGGTTGGATCCATTGACTGAGCAAAATCTTTGGAATTTTTCTGCAAGAGGATCTCCTTTAGTATTTGTACATCTGTTCAGTATTGTTGCCAGGTACATAGCCTTTCTGATGGATGATGGAATTTAATTAAGCCTAGCACATGTTATATTTATAACATTTTAGAAGTAGACTTTAGTACAATTCTGATGATATTTCTAAAAAAATATTTATAATTTCCATTTAGTGGGCTATTTCAACTTTAAAATGACTTTCACTCTCTAATTAAAGTATGAAGACATTATCACAGAACACTCTTATTGTTCAAATGAAATATAAAGCATTTGAGGGGAAATAAAAATGTCCCAAGCTCTCAGAGGCAATTGGGTCCATTAGTTGCAGTTCTCCTTTAAGAAGGAGAGGATAATCTAACTGAATGGCTATTTGCACTATTTTATTTGGCTGGTGGCTTGGCCTTTTAGCATAGTTGACATTCATAAAAGGAGCCCCTTTCTTAGAGTATCTTTAAAATGTTCAAAACAGACAATTTGTCATCTTGATCTCTCCCCTTACTCTTTATGTTATTCAAAGATTTAAAGTAAGGTGACTGCTATGTAAGCACTGAGTAATTTTTATAAGCATAGATTTCTATCACATGAAGCAACTGACTTGCCTACCTAAAGGTAGAGTGTCTTCAGTACTGGAAAAATCATTCATTGGTAAACTTTGGAGGAGGGTATTTCAAAACTACGTTAAGGCCCGTCAAATGTTATAGATCAAGAGACTTACTTTGATAGAGATGACCTATAAATTTTGTAAGCGCTATGAAAGTTGTAGTACCTAGAATAAAATGCAGTTATTTTAATTTATTTTGTATGTTGCAAGTTAGTTATGGTGCCAATGTTTAAATGCTTTCTAGATTACTTTTAGGGCATGCCCAGAATTGACATTTCTTTCTCGTATCACAACATAATATCATAATCTAGTATGAACAATGGCTCTCTAAATAAATCAATGTACTTGTATTACTTTGAACAATGAATTGTCAAATATTTAACACTGTTTGGCCAATAAAACTCCCCCTCAGCTGGGAGGGGAGAAAAATCATGAACTATGTTTATACATATATTTATAAAGTAGTCATGATTAGAGAAAAATGTTAAAAGTTTCTGACTAGGATTTTGTGAAAATTCAAAGAACGATGTTTTTTACTACACCATAATAATCTTTTTCTGTAACTTAAAATGTAATTGTAAAAGCCTAAAAAGAGTACTATAGTAAATGTTTCCCCTAATGAGTAAACAGGATTTCCTGAAACAACTGTCCATAGCATTGAAACCACATTTTCAGTTTTCATTATTAATATCCCTGACTTGCCTGGACACTAGGCAAAGAGAGTATGACTTTTCATAAAAAGTCTTTATGAAGGACATACTCAAAGTTCTCCACAATAAGGATCCTTAAAAAAGAAGCAAGGGAATATAGAGCCAAAACAGAACCATGATACTCTGGATAGAAAATATCCATGTTATTAATCCTTCATGTGTGCACCCGCTAGCTTTGTGATCTGTTTGTGCATTCCATTTAGCATTGCATGTGTCCAGTAAATCTTTGTCTATTGATTGATGGGAGCCATTGGACACATTACCCTAAAGATGCTTCCCCAGGATATGTTGTGTACATTACATTTTTTTTATGTGTATATTAAGAATTAAAGTGTCAGTTATTGAGATGGTGAATACTTCCTCCTGGCCTGGAAACTACAGAATCTCCTTGAAAGGATTTAGTCAATTTTCTAGATAATAGCAAAAAGAACAATGATGTATTACTCAGGTAGTAAGAAATATATAAGAGAATAATAAGAGAATAATAAAATTGTAAAATATTAAAATAATGATAATATACCTATAGCAGTTATCATCTATTGAGAAATGACTTG